>SEYY01017471.1:0-70000 GCA_009176605.1 Armadillidium nasatum
TGTTAGTGTTTTGTTTTATTATTTTGGAAACAGATACAACATATTTAATGTTAAATTTAAACTTATGTTATTGTTTTGTTTATTATTTGGATTCAGATGCACCGTATTCAAATTGCGGTTCTTTCGAATTTGAATGTAGCTCGGGAGAATGTGTATCGCAAGCTGTCGTTTGCGATGGAAGAGTAGATTGCTTTGATCGTTCAGACGAAGCTAACTGTGGGGGTAGGATTGCATAAAAATTACTTTTAAAAATGTTGGTACTTTAGTTGACGTATTATGTTATCATTTTTAAAACATTTTGCTTATATATATATATATATATATATATATATATATATATATATATATATATATATATATATATATATATATATATATATATATATATATATATATATATATATATATATATATATTCAGTTATTGTTTATAATTAGTAATTAATTTTAATTTTTAAAGTAAATAATAAACATTGTTGCAGAAAAAAAATATTTTAAAAAACTTTTAAAAAAAAAAAAAAAAAAAAAAAAAAAAAAATAATTTATATATATATATATATATATATATATATATATATATATATATATATATATATATATATATATATATATATATATATATATATATATATATATATATATATATATATTTAAAATAGGTTTTCTGAAACAAAAAGAAATGAACATTTTATCGAAATTTCATAAAAATTTCATAATACGTCAATTCATTTCGATTTTACATGATTATGAATATTATACATAAAAATATTTTGAATATTATACATAAAAATTAAAGGGAATTAGACTTCATTGCTAATTATTGTTTCTGTCTTTGAATGTGGTGAAAACTTTAGGTAATACCACGAGAAGGTGTTTGGATGACCGCGAATTTACTTGCGACGATGGTGAATGTGTAACGATATTCGGTCAGTGCGATGGTGTTTTCGACTGTCGTGACGGTTCCGATGAAATTAACTGCCCTCAGTGTTTGTATTATTTATTTATAGTTTCTGTTTCAGTTCATGTAATATTTTTATTCATATTTCCATTTTTAAATTTTATTTATTTATTTTTTTTTTACATTGTTTTAATATTTTGTGCATAATTTAAAAAAAAAAAAAAAAAAAAAAAGAAAAAATTGTTAGGAAAAAAATTGCCCTTACTTGAACAAACAAATAAAACATGGCTATCGTTATTTAGACTCGCGCCCGTGCAGTTCGAACGAATTTCGATGTGGTGACGGTCAGTGTATATCGTCACTGGTACGTTGCGACGGTCGGTTCGACTGTCTAGACAACTCTGATGAGAGAGACTGCCCTCAAAGATGTACGGTTAACTATTTTGAGTTTTATGCTTTAAGCTAGTAATACTGACGAGACTAGTATTGCGAGCTTTACGGTGTTATCTACAAATTAAATAATCTATCTACCTTATGCACGTTTACCTGATAACGAATTTTATATATATATATATATATATATATATATATATATATATATATATATATATATATATATATATATATATATATATATATATATATATATATATATATATATATATATATATATATATATATATATATATATATATATATATATATATATATATATATATATATATATATATATATATATATATATATATATATATATATATATATATATATGTGGTTTCTCTATAAAATTTTAGAAAACCATATTTGAAAACGAATGCATGTATATTCAGATTTGGAACGAATTGGAGTATTTGAAAATACTAAATATTAGTTGGTTATTTTTGTATAAGTAGTTTGGTCTTTCTTGTAAATTACTAACACGGTAGTGTAATAAACTTATTTTTATTAAATATTAACAACATGCTCTTGATTATTGTTGTTAATGCAATGCTAACTTCCTGTGCAGCTAACATTACTATATATCTAATATTCTACGAGCATTTACATATTTGCTTGACTTACTAAAGGTTATTTATGCTTTCTTTAAATTTTTTAAGCATACTTACTGTAGGGTTGTTCATTTAAAACTAAAAATATTTCGAAAGTTTTCTTTCATTTAGTTTATAGTATTTGGTTTTGGATTCTTTATCCAGATTCTTTGGTTTATTGTGTTTTATTTTGAAGCTTAATCGAATAAGAAGGCAAATGATCACCGTAAATTTAATATTCGTTTTCTTTATTTGAAATGTGATTTAAAATTAACGTCATATTATCATGATTTTCTCACAACAGTACTGAAAAAATAGATGGTGATAGGTTTTGGAAAGAAAAATAAAAAACTCTTCTGTTGTTTTAGTTGACAGTTCAGTCGACTTCTTCATCATTATCATTTACTGTCTCTTTTTATATTATAATTGTTTTATTTTTCTTTTATAACTTTGAATGCATTAACTTCAAAGAAAACCAGATTTTCTTACAACCTTATTCTTATTAAAGTTACTACATGATTAATTTCTATATTTCAGATAGATTACCTACATGATTAATTGCTATATTTCATATATTCCATATTATTTCTGACCACTGTTTTTATTTGTAGTTGGTTGATTTTTTAAAATTTTATATACCTATCTTTAATTATTTATTATATTTTTTCTTTGAAATCACTCTCTTGTATTTTTTTAAAATTACGCCGAATTATTATTTTTGATTTTTACCTCTTTATATTACATTTACATACTTATATTGGGCTACTTGTATTATATTTTAAATTATCCGATTAGTTTCTGAGTTTAAATCTTTCTATTCTATTTAATAGACTTGAATTTATCTACACTTTCATTCGAGTTCATTGACATGTCTTAATACTTCTTTTGCTTTTGAATAGCATGCTCAACTTGAGTATTATTTTTAATACATTAACATTTATGCATTGTGCGTTTTATCTAAAAGCGTCCAAAAACTAACGCTTTCCTTACTGATTAACATTATTTATAATCAATCTTGAATTAAATATACAATCAAAAGTATAAAATCTATTTTAATTAATTTTGAGTTAAATAGTTTTCTTTAAAAATTTCGTTCAACATTCATTCAGCATTATTATTATTTCTTACTTCATTTTCTTACAAATATTCATAAATTTTAATTAATCTTGTTGCAAATTTAAAAGAATAAAAGAAAGTAGTAATTCTGAACTCGTCAAAGTCCTACTTTAAACCAACATTTAACAAAAGTTTCTAAAGAGAAGAAGTGAACCAACTTTTTGTGAATTACAGCATTCCCAACTACAACCAGACGTCCACCACCACCACCAACTCCCCAACCAAGAGGATGTGAACCATTTGAGTTTAGGTGTTTGAGTGGTAGCTGTATTGACGCTTCATATCGATGTGATGGAAAATACGACTGTAGAGATAGTTCTGACGAAAGCAATTGTCCTCAGACAACTACCACGCAACCGCCTACTCAAAGGCGTATGTTCATATATATATATATATATATATATATATATATATAATATATATATATATATATATATATATATATATATATATATATATATATATATATATATATATATATATATATATATATATATATATATATATATATATGCTTTTGTTTTTTGTGTATTTTTTATTATTTTTAAGTTTTTTTTTTTTTTTTTTTTTTTTTTTTTTATTTTTTTATTTTTTTTGTATCATTTTACAATGCTTTTGTGTGTGTATTAATTTGCTCTGCTTTGTCGTAGCTGCCTGCGGTTACGATCAGTTTACCTGTCCGAAATGGCCAGTGCATCGACGCGAATCGAGAATGTGATCGAACTTATGATTGTATCGACAAGTCCGACGAAGAAAATTGTATTCAGGGTGTGTTTTTGATGAACCAAAAAGTATTATTACATTTATTTAGACCCTAATGGTTACTTTTTCAACCCTATGTTTTTATTTCTTCATAGATATTTTTCCACCTCTCTACAACAATTCTCTTGAATGCTTTGAGGGTTATACTTATTATTATTATTATTATTATTATTATTATTATTATTATTATTTAATTTCACTACTCCTACAACAACTGCTATTGGTGATGCTATTACTAAATTGATGGTGAATGAATTCTTTCTTCGTGTTAAACTCGAAATATTGAAAGACTTATATTTACTTATAAATCTTCTTTGATTTTGATAATTTGTTTCAGTAGATTATTACTACGTTTTCATTCTTTTACTCAAATGATCTCTATATCTCTTTTGTTTTTCTTCCCCATTTGCTTGATCTTTAATTTTCTATTTCTTAATTTTAAGATTTGTTTTATCTATAACTTACATTATCTTAAATTCAGATTGAGAAACCCTTGTGGTATATTCTGCTGACAATGGAAATGTTTATCTCTGGGTAGACATTGTTATATGTTATCTGCAGCAATTTGTAATTTCATAATAATAATAATAATTTATTATTATTATTATTATTATTATTATTATTATTATTATTATTATTATTTATCATCATCATCAATTTGGTTAAAAGGTCTGTCTTTCATTTTGGCGCGCCCGCGCTCAAACACTACTCTAATTTGTTTTCTGAATTTTTAAAATATATTCTAATAAGCCTCTAACATTTTTTATTTAATTAATTAATAATCAAAGTTTTTTTCCCAGCCCAATTTCATATATATATATATATATATATATATATATATATATATATATATATATATATATATATATATATATATATATATATATATATATATATATATATATATATATATATATATATATATATATATATATGAAGCTGAAGATTATATTTTATTTTCAGATTCCTACCTTTGTTTCAATGGACAAAGAATTCCAAACCATCTTCGATGTGATGGTAGAAGAGATTGCAATGATGGTAGTGATGAAGTTGGATGCCGTAAGTAGTTTTGTGGTTTGTTTTCTTAAGTATTTAATTATTTGTTTGATTCGTAGTTTTTAAAAAAAATATTATTTAAAGTAGAATATGATGGATTTTAATGTTTTTACCCATAGAAATTGGTACTATATATATATATATATATATATATATATATATATATATATATATATATATATTATATATATATATATATATATATATATATATATATATATATAATATATATATATATATATATATATATATATATATATAAAAGCATGATAGTGTTTTGTAGGTAGTTATGCATATTACCAATTAAATTAATAAAGTGTTAATTTCATATTATGACACTACTATGATTGAATTTCTATAGCGAAATATTTGATTTTGATTTTTATTCTTTTGGAGTCTTCGAAGTGACTTTATTCAGTCTGAAATTAGAATATGCATTTTTAATTTTGTAGTCTTTTTTTTTTTTTTTATTTATTTATTTTATTTATTTTTTTTGTGAGTGTGTTATAATTATTTAAAAATTTGAAATCGGTTTCTGCAAAATGATATTTAGATTTTTTGTATGAAATTATGAATGTAAAATTTTGAGATTCTTCTCTCAATTCGTAAAAAAAAAAAAAGCAAAACATTAAAATCTCGTTTCCTATGCATGGCTCGTAGCCTTGGCTTGCGAAGAAGAACAGTTCCAATGTTTGTCTGGAGAAGAGTGTATTTCTTTGGATTTGGTATGTGACGGTTCTTTCGATTGCCTCGACCGATCTGATGAAGCCGAGTGTGGTAAGATAAAAAAAACGATGTATAAAGTCTCGGCCTCGAACAGTCCTGAACATTGTTTTTGGAGTAGTTTTAAAAACTAACGCTTACTTAATATTTTTACTGTATTTGTTGTTATTACCCCATCACATTTTCAAGTTCATGTTTTGTTTTATTGTATGTAAATACACGTTGTAAAATAATATTTTTTGAATGTTTTACAATGTGAAATATTAAGCGTAAATGTGGCTATTAATTCCATTTGCTTTTGATGTCTTAATTCAGTCCTCAAAATACGTTTGTTGAGTATTTTATTTACATTTGTATTGTTCTGGATAAAAAATATATTGAGTTTACAAGTTTTGATTATAAAGTCCAATTAGCTCATGAAACTTAGCAGTAATATCATCAAAATACAATTTTTTACTTTGAGTATAGGAAAATTTCAGTAATCTATGGAAGTAGAAAACAGTATAAAAGTTTATATTTAATATACTCTTAAATAAGTATTTACAAACCTTATAACACTGAAGCACTATCAGAAATTTATTTTAATAATAGTTATAATAGTATCCGAAGAGAGAATGACAGAGAATTATTAGTGATATTCTTCATTCACTAGTAGCAGTGACAAGTCTGCAGTTATTTACTAGTGTACAATGTGTTAATAGTATGATACTTAACGTGATTAAAGGAACTTAAAGTGTATTTAATATTTTAGTATTATGTTAGCTAATTATATGTTGTTTTTTTTAATAAAATCATCCAGAGTGTATGTTAGTAAAATATCCAACTGTTTTAAAACTAATCAATATGTAGAGTTAACGAAATGTGTTTTATTATGTAATTTGTTAATTTTGACTTGGATAGAGAGGTAAACAGACAGTCTCCTATCAATACTATCTCTCATTATTGTACTTTGTAAGTTTACCTTTATTTTAATGCGTCCTCTAACTGCTTCTAACTTAGTATTATAGTTTTGTTTATAATCAGTGAATTAATTCGTAGTATTTTAGCACCATTTTCTATGTTGATATATATTCTTGTTTGGTAATGAATATTTATTTTTGAATTTCTCTCCCTCTATTTGTTTACTAATGTGCATACATGGCAACATTGTTGTTTAACCATCTGGTATATTTCTACACCAGAAGTATTTGAATATGTTTTTTATGTAACGTTCAAATTTTTCTCTTTTTATGTCATCATTATTGAAGCTTTTAACTGATATAAATAATATATTTAATTTTAAATGTAAAAATAACATGAATTATTTATTTTATTTTTCTTTAATACTAATATATATATATTTTTTTTAAAAAATATTTCAGGACCAACACCGCCATACCCACAACCACAGCCGTCAGATTCTCTAAATCTTAAAACATACCCTGATGAACAGAGCATCAAGCAGAGTAAGTCTACGAACATTACTTCTATGGATGACATCACAGAAAGAGGAAACTCCTCTATTTCCTCGATTTCCACCCCATCCTCATTACTTTTAATGTCGTTCATATTTTATCTTGACAAATTTGTCACATTTGTGTTGCTTAACATTCCCGTGTTTACAATACAGTTAAAATTTGTCAATTAATATACGTGTCTTTTAGTGATATTTTTTGTGGTTGCCTTTCCATTTTTTGGTGAAATCGCTTTAATAAAATTGAAAGCATTTTAGTACAATATAATAAATATTTGAATGTTTTTTTTTATTATTATTATTATTATTACTATAAATACATATAGTAATATAATATAAATTTTATGTATTAAAATAATTGAAATTTTTTTTATCTATCAAAGAAAAAAACTTTGTAATCATTCCAACTTATAAAAGTTTAAGTTACGAATAAAATGCTGCATATATATAATAGGTATTTTAAAAACAAATGTGCTGCGTTGATTATTGTAACTTTTATACCACCTTTCAGATCACTTATCAGTTTGATTATTAATACTCGTTAAGTCATTCTTGTTTGGTAATGATTATTTATTTTTGAATTTCTTTCCCTCTATTTTTTGATATATATATATATATATATATATATATATATATATATATATATATATATATATATATATATATATATATATATATATATATATATATATATATATATATATATATATATATATATATATATATATATAGATCATGACCTTTGCTAGCAAAAAAAAACTGTCTGAAACACGTCAGAAATGCAGCCTCAATATTTATTTCAAAATACTAACTATTCCCAAATTTTTATATTTGCCTCGAGTATTCATACTATCTTTTCAGTAATAACTATGTGCAAACCCATGACTCTTATGACATGTAAATTGCTAAGAATGCTGACTTGGGAAAGTTAAAATATCATTTGTATAGAGAGATTTAATAATTTTTGCTTGTTTTAGTGTTTGTTAATGGAGAAAATACTCTGCAAACATAATTTTTTTTATTTATTACAATTACTGAAACGATATTTCTATTTTACTTTAATTAAATAAAATACAGAACGGAGGTTTAATACTTATTCTTTGCAGTTTACTTATTATCTTGGGCTTGCCTTATTACATACATTTAATAATAATAATAATAAATATATATTATTAATTAAAATTAGTCGTAAATGTCTTTAACTATTTCAAAATACGTAACTTAAAAACAACTTGACTCTAACCATAAGTATTTCTAGGAGATTAATTTTTATAATTAATTAATCAAATAGATTTAATAGAAGAGCTTAATAGACATTTTATTAGAAATTATCATTAATACATTCAGTAATATTACTCACTTCTACAATGCTTTCGAATTGTATTGACTCTTTGTTACTTCAGTGGAAAATTTATGAATGAGTAATTGTGAAAAAAAAGCTACTTAGATATGTAATATAGATCTCATTAACGTTGCCTTATTAATTACATAAGCACTCTTTAGAAATTCTCACATGTAATAGTTTTGTTTAAAGTTTATTGTTGTAATTTTTTTTTTTTTTTTTAAATATTATTTTTGTTATTCTAATTAAAAATAAAGTTATTTGATACTGGAAAATTAAATCAGTTTATTATTTTAGAATAGATTTTCCTTTAAATAATATATTTCGCAATTTCATTCATAAGTTTTCTCTATTTAATGCTATCAAGTCGTGGAAGGTAAGAATAAAAGTCTCTTTGCTTCAGTTTTCCTCCGATTACAAATGGATTTTGTGAACTAAATTGTCTTATTTATTTATACTTTATCCTGTACTTGAAAATTTTCATTGAAAAAAAAATATTTCTCATTGAAAATAAAATATTTTTGGGTAGTAAAACTTAAATTTTCTTTATTGCAATGCATTAATAATATAAAATCTTATAGGCAGAGAAGTAGTTTACCAATGCCGCGATGAAGGACCTCTTAGAAAGCCAGTTCGTTGGATCAGGTCTGGTGGTGAGAGATTGCCTCCAGGATCTACTGACATTCGAGGAAGATTAACGATGCCCAATATTCAAGTAAGAAATAGAGCTATTTGTGGTTCAAAATATATGGAAAATGTTTGTAAAATTTCTAAATTATATTTTTAATAAAAATATATTTTTTTTTTCATTCGTTACAAAAATAATATTCTACGTAAATTGTGTAAGTTACTTTTATTTTACTTTATAAGCTTTAATTTTCTGATCAAAGCGATTTTTATATATTATTTTTAAATGAATTTCTCACATGTATAAACTTGAAAATTGCCAATTATATCACTTGTAAAGATTGTAAATTAAAACTATTTCATAAGCTATATTATTGTTATCAATATGTTATATATTATTTTTAACCAAAGTGTTCACATTATTGTTGTTTTTTTTAATGTATCTTATGGTGAGTAAAGACCAGAGGTATTCCACCACAGTTGTGGAAAAAATCCAAATCACAGCCAAATTAAAAGCCAACATATTCCTATATACAGCATTTAAAAGTGTGCCTGTCAAATTAAGCAGGAAAAACAGAAGAAAAAAAGAATTCCACACTTTACCAGTGGAGTACATTAAAGAATAAGCTCATATCAAGTTTGTAAAGTAAATTTGGAATAAATAGAAAAGAATACAGATAAGCATGTGATAGAGGAACCTAGAAGCACAAAGAGTTTTACAGTATAAAAAGAAGGATTGGAAGTTAAATAAGTTTAATATGTTGAGTTCAACTCCAAGACTATCTGGATACAGGTAGGGAGCTACATCATCTGCCCAAGGTTGTTCTGGATAGAGAAATAAAATGCAAGTTACCAGTTGTATTCTGAGGACTAGACAAATGTCATCATCAAAGTCACCAAGAATTATGATTTCAGGAAAAAGGAGAAATGAGGATGTGCTTTAATTTAGAGTTTAGATAGTCGAAGAATTTTGGTGTCGGTAGCTATAGGACATAAATAAACAGAACAAATTAATTAATTTTTTTTTGTAGATTGGCAAGAGAGCCCAAACCATAAGGTTGAAAGTTGAAAAGCTCCAAATTAGAAAAATGGGAAAAGACAACATCGTTGCGCTTTAAGAATTGAAAATTGAAGGCAAGGAAAGAAAGAGGGAACAGAGTAGATTTTGCCAGAGTTTTCAAACACCTAAAATTTGGTTAAGAACAGGTGAGGTTTAAAAAGAAATAGATGGTGTTAAGTAGAGTGAATATAGACGAGGTGCTAACTTTGGAAATCGCCCTCTTGTTTTCTCATAGACTACATATTTGGTCACCATTTCATAAAAATGTTAAAAGAGTGTGTATTTTTGTAAGTAGTGAATGTGGTGTGTGAAGTAAAACAAGAGTGCTTATTGCCAAGCCTACGTAATAGACAAGCCTAAGGACATTCCTGCCTTAAATTCGACACCACGTTGGATTACTTTTGCAAAGAGGGGCAAAGTGGATGAACCATTTGTCATGACCACATGACCAACGGGAAACAAACGTCTTCTGAGAAGGCGCATGGATTTTATCCCTATAATTAGCCTTACATTGTAAAGTTTCAACATACCATTTCCTTTTCTAAATAAATATCATAACAGCATTATGTTAATAAAGTAAATTTATTATACTGTTAATTGACATTATAATAATAGTATTATGATCCATTAAATTAAGCTACAGTTTCGATTATTATCCATTTTTTTCACATTCTAAAAATAATTTTCATACTTTTATCATTCAGTTTTTGGTAAATTCGTGTTGTTTATATTCATTACCATAAAGATTACGTTCTATTGACAACTAGGAGTCTGTAGACCCTTTCAGGGAGGCATATATATATATATATATATATATATATATATATATATATATATATATATATATATATATATATATATATATATATATATATATATATATATATATATATATATATATATATATATATATATATAGCGACGAGATTCAGAATGTTCCCCAACTCTGGTGGAATTTATTAGGCCTCCGGCCTTTGCCCACCAGAGGAGACATAATATATATATATATATATATATATATATATATATATATATATATATATATATATATATATATATATATATATATATATATATATATATATATATATATATATATATATATATATATATATATATTTGGTTGAACATTCTGGAACGTATTATTGTGAAGCTCAAGGTGTTGATCCTAACACTCCAGGAAGTCGAAAATCTGTCTCCTTATCCGTTATACCTTGTAAGTACATTCTTTATTATGTAGTATGTCAGATTGAGTTAAATCCTTACCCATATTTAAATTTAATGTCTAAATAAATGTTATTATTTTATTCCTAAATTTAATAATTGTAATATTTCTTTTATTTTTCCATGCTTACCGGATACAGCTACCTCAACTAATCTTTTATTTCCTTCATCCAAAGACTATAATCCTTATAGACCAGTTAAACCTTTTTCAATATATTCCTTTCCTTCCTCTCCGCACTCAACTTACCATAAAAAAATTAAAGATGTTAGTCCGCTGTTATAAAAATTTTAATTACGATTATCCATTTTATCATGAATCGCCACACCGTTCTACTCATCAATTTAAAGATTCGGATTTATTTGTATCTAGCGAAGATTACTCACCTTCTTTCGAAGGGAACAGGGAATTGAAAAAAATATTTGAATTTAAATATAATAAATCTGTTGTTAAAGACTTTGATAAAAATGATAATGAAGTTAAATTAATTAAAAATAAAACAGGCCTTTTAAATAAAAAAGAATTCAGTAATAAAACTACTCACCTTTTCCCTCACGGTCTTGAATCCTGGTCCTTGACGAACCTAGTAGGCGAATCCTTAAATATGCCAAAGGCATCTAAAGGTAGGTAAGATAACTAATACAGCTGTAACTCGAGCCTTCGGACGTGGCCTTAAAGGAGGCCAGTTTGAGTTTGTTAAGCCATATACTTATATATCAGGTACATTATAATATTTTTCTTCTCAAAGATTTTAACAAATTTCATTTTTGCTGTACACATTTTTCACCTTTTTAATATGTATTCGCTACATTTATATTATGGATATATTCTGAGGTAAGTCATTATTATTATTATTATTATTATTATTATTATTATTATTATTAGTTGTAGTACTAGTAGTAGGAAATATTTCTACTTTTAATGGTAAACTAGGTTATTATAGCAAGAAATTAAAAAAAAAATTTTTTGAATTATTATTATAATAATTAAAAAAATTTTTTAAAATTATTATTATTATTATTCTTTTTGTTTTTAGTTGAAATACCAACTGTTCCTCCATTATTATTATTATATTATTATTATAATAATAATAATAATTATTATTATTTTTCAGTCGAGCTACCAACTATTCCTCCATTCTTACCAGCTTGCTCGTCTGCTGAAGCAACGTGTAGAACTGGAGAATGTATTCCAAAAGACGCTGTTTGTGATGGTGACAATGATTGTTCAGATGGATCTGACGAAGCTCGATGTGGTGATTATAATAATAATAATAATAATAATATTATTATTATTATTATTATTAAAATGCTAGGGAAAGTGTACTTTGACTATTAGTATTTGGCACATAATATATTGAAATAAGTTGACTAAATTTTCCTGAATAGTTTTAATAATTAAAGTAAATAAAAATGGAAAATTAGTTCTAATTCTAAAGACTTATATTAAAATTAAATAAAAGTTTTTAAGTAAATGTAGAAAGTTAAAATTGGAAAAGTAGTACTACTTATCAGACTAATTTATTTATTAGTTTTTAAGTAAATATAGCAAATAAAACGGAAATTAGTGCTAATTTTTCATATTTACGTTACCTGGATTAGTTTTTAATTATATTTTGCATATTAAAAATGAAAAAAAATTTGTATAAATTATAAAGGTTATTTATTTATTTTCTCAAAATATTATTTTATTTTTAAAATATAATATTTTAAAGTATACATTAAGTAGGCCATATTTGAAAACAAATTGACTATGCGTTTCAAAAGCCAATTGGGATCCTAGGAAAATATATATATATATATATATATATATATATATATATATATATATATATATATATATATATATATATATATATATATATATATATATATATATATATATATATATATATAATATATATATATATATATATATATATATATATATATATATATATATATATATATATATATATATATATATATATATATATATATATATATATATATATATATATATATATATATATATATATATATATATATATATATATATATATATAAAGAATGTAACAATTATATTCTCTCAGATCCTCTCGGTTGTGAACCAAACGAATTTCAGTGTGATAATAAACAGTGCGTCCGAAAAGCTTGGATCTGTGATGCTGATGATGATTGTGGTGATGGTTCTGACGAAAGAAACTGCAAAGTACCAAGTAGGAATTTAAGCTAATATATATATATATATATATATATATATATATATATATATATATATATATATATATATATATATATATATATATATATATATATATATATATATATATATATATATATATATTTTTTTTTTACTTCTTAAAAGTTATTAGTGTTAAAAGCATTTTTATCCTTTCACAAATAGTTTCCATTATTTAGTTACTTAACTGTAATGTATATCGTCTTAAAATTCCCTAGGTTCAACAGACTCAGCTTGCAATAACGATGAATTTAAATGCTTAGCCAATATTCAATGTATACCAAAGTCATTCCACTGTGATAATGAAATTGACTGTCAAGATAAATCTGATGAAGTTGGCTGCTCCAAACCAATTATTATTGAACCTCCTCCACGATCTTTAAGTCCGGAAAGAGGAGAGACCTTTACTATTACATGTAAGGCGGTCGGTACCCCAATGCCTATTATCGTTTGGCGCTTAAATTGGGGTCATGTACCCGTCAGTTGTACAATGACAAGGTAATTATTAAGTTTTAAAGAAAATTAATTGCCTAAATCATGATATATATATATATATATATATATATATATATATATATATATATATATATATATATATATATATATATATATATATATATATATATATATATATATATATATATATATATATATATATATATATATATATCATACAGTGAACAGGGATATGGTGTCCTAACTTGTGTTGATGCTCAACCCTACCATCAAGGAGCATATTCATGTGAAGCAATAAATTCTCTTGGTTCTGTGTTTGCTGAACCAGATGCAATTGTCCAAGTTAAAACATCAGACTTAATATGCTTCTCCACCGCAATTTAACGCAGGAGCTATTTCCACCCAAGACTGTCTTAACTGCTTCTGTTTTGAAATTACAGACCAATGTTATTCTAGCGAAAGATCCGTTTCTCAGGTGTGTTTATTTTACATATATAGAATGGAAGTGTACAATGAAGAAGAAAAGGATTCTCTATTTGTTTCTTTATTATGAACACTTTGAGTCAATATTATTTTTTTCATTTTCAAATTATTTGAATCATCTAGTTAACTCTCTCTCTCTCTCTCTCTCTCTCTCTCTCTCTCTCTCTTCTCTCTCTCTCTCTCTCTCTCTCTCTCTCTCTCTCTCTCTCTCTCTCTCTCTCTCTCTCTCTCTCTCTCTCTCTCTCTCTCTCTCTCTCTCTCTCTCTCTCTCTCTCTCTCTCTCTCTCTCTCTCTCTCTCTCTCTCTCTCTCTCTCTCTCTCTCTCTCTCTCTCTCTCTCTCTCTCTCTCTCTCTCTCTCTCTCTCTCTCTCTCTCTCTCTCTCTCTCTCTCTCTCTCTCTCTCTCTCTCTCTCTCTCTCTCTCTCTCTCTCTCTCTCTCTCTCTCTCTCTCTCTCTCTCTCTCTCTCTCTCTCTCTCTCTCTCTCTCTCTCTCTCTCTCTCTCTCTCTCTCTCTCTCTCAAGAAATGAAGATAAAAATGAGCACTTAATTGGCTTGTTATATTCAAAATAATTTTCAGAAACTGAATTTAATCAAGAACTTGTAAAATATCTAAATATTTTACAGTAACCTTTACAGATTTTGCGAATTAAAATAACTTTGCTCCACTGAAAGTAGTTTAAAGAGTTAAATTTTTAAACTAAATGTAGGATATATATATATATATATATATATATATATATTATATATATATATATATATATATATATATATATATATATATATATATATATATATATATATATATATATATATATATATATATATATATAATATATATAACAAGATTTTAAGGTCTGCTAAAACCTCTCACAGACCATTTTCTATATAGAAAATTAATGTCTGCTATTGGACTCGAACCAACAACCTTTAAGATGGTAAGTCTAGCGCGTTGACCACTCTTGTTGGTTCGAGTTCAATAGCAGACATTAATTTATATATATATATATATATATATATATAATATATATATATATATATATATATATATATATATATATATATATATATATATATATATATATATATATATATATATATATATATATATATATATATATATATATATATATTTCAGCTTCCGCCCCCAACAAGTGAGACTTTCCAAATAGTAGGTGTGAATCAAGATCAATTCCAAGGAAACTTTGTAATTAGAGACCGTGATTATGTATTGTCCCCTCGTTACTTGCGACCTTACAGCACTACCGCTTCAGTTTTAGGTGTGAATCAGATCAATTCCAAGGAAACTTTGTAATTAGAGACCGTGATTATGTATTGTCCCCTCGTTACTTGCGACCTTACAGCACTACCGCTTCAGTTCAGGTAAGATAATAGTTAAATTTCTTTTGAACATACCTTCAGCTAAAATTTTTATATTAAAATCGGCAGGCTGTTTTGGAGGAATATTAATGTTTATAAGGTCATTTGTGATGGTGGAATTTACAAGAGGGCGTGTGGGTGCTGTGACGTTTTGACACCTCACCCACGTCCTTTTGTATCTGCTCCGATCAGAAGGCCGCCTTTCGGCGATTTTAATGTTATGTCCCATCTTGAAGTTAAAGTGTTCCTTAAACTCATTATACCACGTTATTTTTGGCCAAATTTAGATTGAGACATCCTCTTATGACTTCAAAAGTGTGCAAACACAAAATCTTTAGTAGTACCGTTGGATATCCCTTCGTAGCTCTTTGAAACCGGTTTGCCTCTCCTTTTCCTACTGTTTCCCCGCGTTGTAATACCCTTATTATGTATCGTTACTCCGTTAACCTGCCTTGATCGTAATACGAAATAAATGGAAGCTTTTCCATGTCCGACATTACCGCATTACCCTTTTCATATTCATTCTTACAGTGCATCTCCAGATTTTGTGTTTCACTTTACATTGTAACAGAAGTACGTCCAGTTTGGTAATATGTTCTCAGGACTTTAACACTTGATTGATTTTCATCTATTTCCCACCTCTCCCTATCACTCGTAAGTCTAATGGCCTTGTGGAACGTTTCCACAAAACCCTGAAATCCGCTTTCACCTCCAGGAAGAACGATTGGTTGCTTTCGTCTGGGTTGTATCACCAATGACTGAGTATTCACCGTTTCAGGTTGTTTTTTTTTCCACCTATCAGAACAAACAGGACTTTCAAACCTTCATGAAGATATTTATATCTCGCATGAAGTATCTTTGAGTCCTGCGTACTTTCACCTTTGTTTCAATCTTTGGATATGTTGTGGAAGCTTGAAAACTTGTACTCATATGTAAGTCTTCGTCGATCACAGCAGAAAAGATTTAATGGCACCTTATTAAGGTTTTTTTTTTAGTTCTTGAGTTCTCCGATCTCCGACCGATGCTTTAAATTTCAGCTCCCTAATGGCAGGTTGGACAAGGTCTCCATTAAACGCCTGAAACTTACCTCGGGCCCTGCTTTCACTTTATCTGCATCGTCTGCATTTTCTCTTTTATCGGCAGACCCTTCATCTTCCACACTTGAAAAATCAATTTCTGGAATCCCTTCTTCAGATTCTGCGCCAACACCTTCTCTACCAACTCCAACTCACCTGTAGTTCAGAGGAGGATTTCTCTTTTAAAGGTTTCCTATGCTGCAAAACCTTTTACCAAATATTTTACGATGTTCTTCACTGGCGCCGGGGCTGATATGATATGCAATTTACAAAATTGATGACTTAGGATGGTATTAAGGTCTTCATTAGACACATCTTTGTTTTTTATGAACAATGAAGTGATATTCTTTTCTCTTTTAAGAAGCTAAAACATAGTATTTTCGTATGCGTCCTTCGTCCTTAGATCACAGTGCCATTCGTAAATATCGTCTTTGTGGATAATCTTGAAAGCATTGTCAGGTTATGGAATCATTATCCTAGTTTTTATATCTGGTTGTAAAATAGTTGTGTCAACTGGTTAACTTGTCGTAGGGGACATCTTGAATCATTATCATCACTTAAGGGGATGACCTGTATGTTTTATTATCGTAAGTACAGTATTTTTTTTTTTTTTTTTTGTATTCCTGATTAAAATCATCTATTAAAAATATCAAATTCAGGAGTCAGATTCTTATGCAGTTACTTTGAAGGTAAGAATCATTTATTTATAATAGCCTCATTTTATCCATTTAATTTCCTTTATTGGCAACTTACACTCCCTACCATAACTTACATTTCATTATATATATATCTGGATGTCGTAGGATGAAGTCGCAAGTAAAACAGCAGAAAAAGGGAAGAAAATTTAAGATGGAAAAGGAAAATAAGAAAAAATAAAAATCAGGAATATAAATAATCTTATCTTGAAATAAGATAGAAGATTTGTCTGAGAGAATTTATAAACAATATGAATAGGTTTTAAGGCACTGAGAATTTGTAAAAAAATAATTTTGCATTAACAAAAATTTAGATTTTAATTTTAAAACACATGATGTTTGTTCTTTTAGAAAACAATAGTCGTTTTTAGGCAACTTTTTAAAAATCTGAACTCTCTTCTCAAATCTATTACGAAGAGCTTGAGTTCTGAATACACACCCAAAAATTTTTATTCGTCGAAGAGGAGCTATTTTCAACTGCTGCCAGAGGCTGAGAATCTCCTCAAGTGTTTTCGTCTATTTTCCCATTAAGGGCTTCATATTTATCTTTCACTATACCACAGTCCTGTGGTAAAAAGTAATATATATATATATATATATATATATATATATATATATATATATATATATATATATATATATATATATATATATATATATATATATATATATATATATATATATATGTCTTGTTTGTTTTTTTCATTATAAAGCTTGATGTCCGAGATCGAAATCGTCTTGGAGGGCCCAGTGACTTGCTTATTTACTTCTCTCTACCAGAGAGTCATAAAGGTTCACAGCTTACAGCTTATGGCGGCTACATTCGCTATACCGTTCAGTTTAGTTCAACAGGATTTGGGCAAGTCCTCAGAGGACCTGATGTAATACTTAGGGTAAGTTTACAGGAAAAAATATGAGATATTTCTTTTATAAATTATTGAAATCATGAAAAAATTCCATTTAATTATATTTTCAATGTATTTTTTAATCTCTCTCATAATCAAAATGTAAGAAATTGATGTAACCCCTTTGCATATATATATATATATATATATATATATATATATATATATATATATATATATATATATATATATATATATATATATATATATATATATATATATATATATATATATATATATATATATATATATATATATATATATATATATTTTTTTTTTTTTTTTTTTTTTAAATAACTTAGGTGGATTTTTCAACAAAAAAAATAAAAATTTTAACATTAATTTCGCAAATTTTATTTCCTATATTTTAAAGTTTTAAGTGTAGTGTAATAAAATGATTACCAAGTTTTTTATAATTATTAGTATTACAGTAATTTTATTTTTACTTTTTATAATTTTAATTGTGTTCTATTAAAATTATTATTATTACTACTCATGTAGGGCAATAATGTCACGTTAATGCACGTTCATGACTATACATTTGAAGCTGGTAGAAGAAATCAAATCGACGTTCGATTCTGGCCTGGTAATTGGTACAAAAAAGTGATTAGCCTTGGAGGTAGAGTTCAGTCCCTGGAACCAGCAAGCAGACGAGATATAATGACTGTTCTAGAAGATATTGATCTTCTTCTAATTAGGTAACATTTTAGTATTCAGGATTTTGTATATTTTTATAATATATTATCTTCAAGATTAGTAACAAATCATTTGCTTGTTTTCCCATATTCGTTGTTGCAATCTTTAGTTCTATTTTTTTTTATGGAAGGGTAAAAATAATTTTGTACCAACAAAATTTAAGTGGAAAACTACTATTTATTATTATTATTATTATTATTATTTTAAGACGTGGGTAAATATATATATATATATATATATATATATTATATATATATATATATATATATATATATATATATATATATAAATATTTTTTTTATAGGGCTTCATATACAGACGGCAGCAGCATCGATTCAACTTTGTCAGATGTTCAGCTAGATACAGCCGTTTTCAGACAAACTAATCAAGGTCGAGCAGTTTACGTAGAAGAGTGTAGATGTCCAGCAGGTTACACAGGGATATCCTGCGAAGTAAGAACTTTATTCTTTAATTTCATAAATTGAAATGAATAATACATACGAGCTCAACATATAATGGAATATATATATATATATATATATATATATATATATATATATATATATATATATATATATATATATATATATATATATATATATATATATATATATATATATATATATATATATTCATAATAGGAGTGTGCTCCTAATTATAGAAGAGTTTATGATGGGCATTACCTTGGCCGCTGCGTAATAGACGCCACATGTGGTACAGATGAATATGGAGATCCAGCAAATGGCATACCCTGTTTGCCATGCCCATGTCCGCTTACAAATCCGGCAAATCAGTAAGATTAGAATAATTATTCAGAAAATGATAAAACTTCTATTTACCAATTAAGATATATTTTTTTTATTTGTAAATAATAAACATTATCATTTATAATAATTAAATGTAATAATAAAAAATATTATTAATTAATTCGAAAACTCTGGTCATAGAGTTATTGAACATTGTATGCTTCATCATATGCATAGTTGCAGAGAGATTTACAATTTATTTACGTTTTAGTATATATATATATATATATATATATATATATATATATATATATATATATATATATATATATATATATATATATATATATATATATATATATATATATATATATATATTATATATATATATATATATAATTCATGTTAATATAAATACGGTTTTGTTTTATTCTGATAAAATGGTTGTTTATTTATTAGTTGATTATTTTTATCATTATTATTGTCATTGTCATTTTTTGGTAATAGATAATAAAAGCCTAGTTCTATTTACATGATACATTTTCCTCTGGTCAGATTTAGCCGTTCGTGTTATTTGGATTCAGATGGTGAAGTTACTTGTAATTGTCGAAGAGGTTATCAAGGTCGGCGATGTGAGCAGTGCGCTCAAGGTTACGAAGGAAATCCAACAATTCCTGGAGAATCCTGCCAGCCAGGTAGAGTACGGTACAGCTTTCCTTTGGATATATCCTAAATATACCTAATAACCTATTTATCCTAGTATTCCTTGTTATCTAGCAAGCCTTGTATTCCTAGTAATCTTTTATCTGTGAGATTTGTATACCTTATTCCTGTTGCTTGTAAATTGTAAAATGCTCTTTTCCTTCCAAAATACCAAAGTATTTCTATAACCCTTAACTCACAAGTTAAAGTGCCGTTTCTTAGTGATTCCTGATTGCGAATACTTCGAATTCATTTGTGGTGATATGACAAAATGTTTGCACAAGAAACATCGTTGTGACGGTGTTAGTGATTGTCCCGATGGCTCAGATGAGACATTTTGCTCTTCATTAGTTGTTCCTAATGGTAAGATGAACAACATTGTAAACTTGTTCGTCTTCTTAAAAATTGTTGAGGGGTTTGTCTTGGGAGTATCGTGTTGTCATTATATGTCAAAAGAAATAATTATTCTAACGGAAGTATAATCTGTTTAACCTCAATGTACTGCTCAGTGTATATGGCTTTTTAATGTTCAGAAACTGCACAGTATTTTTGTATCATATGTTAGAAGGTAGGTAGCTTTACAAATGTTATAGCACACCAATCACTGCATGCCTTTATGTTACCTTTGGAGCTTTTGAAAGTGTTTTGTATGGAAATGGTTCGTTTTCTTTGCAAATTTTGTTATGCTTAAAACTGTATACACTTTACAAGTATAAATAATTTCAATTTCTGATCAGATTTACTGCTAACAATTTCTTCTTCTTTATATGTAATTTACAGCTTTTATTTTTATATCATAGGTCTTAAATTCTTAGGTACGCTGCAAATTTTTAAGTTTTTCAAAGAAATTAGTAACGGTTTTAACTTGCATTCCTTTTTTAGTTATTTTTACCTTGCGTTATGATCGGTGCATGAAATATATTTAATAAATATTGGTTTGGCCTCCTTTTAAACCTTGTTTTAAATAAAGCATAACCTTTTTAACCTTTCAAACCCTTGCATTTGAAGTTACCTGTGTGACAACTTTCACTTGTCGGGACGGTTCTGTCCATCCTTGGTCAAGACGCTGTGATGGGATTAAAGATTGTTATGATAATGAAGATGAGCAAGAGTGTAAAGGTAATTGACTAATTCATTACTACATTCTTTTGGTGCCTATTATTTATCCTAATTTATCCATTTCCTTTTGTTACTTCCATATAAAAGTATTTTTATAAAAGTTACTAAAGTTTAACCCGTGAAAACGATTAACATTTTAATTTTATTAAAAAAAAAAAATCAAAATAGTTTTTTCTAATAATAATAACATAGCGTAAATTAAGAACGCGTTCTTCGGTAAATTACCCAGTTCATAAATATTTAAACCATTAAGAATGTAGTTATTTTATTCCGAATTTTAGCCTAATGATTATGTTACTAATCAATATTTGTTAACTTAATTGTATTAATTTCTTGCATGAAGCATGAAGCTTTTACATTTTACTAACAATAAAAACTGCTTATTAATTTGCATGTACATTTCAGTCTGCTTTAATAGTGCCCATTTGTGTCCCGACAATACTTGCATCAACTACGAAAGGATTTGTGACGGTACTGTAGATTGTTCAGACGGGTCGGATGAATTAAGACAGTATTGTCTTGGTGCGTGAGTTTATACTTATGTAGCTCCATGTTTAGCAAATCATATTGATTATACTGATCATTAAAATTACTACTAACATCTGTATTGCAATCAAATCTCAGACCATTTGCCCTGTGATCATTTAACTCAGTGGACATGCGCGGATAAGACTTGCATCGACACTTCTCAGCATTGCAATGGACTTTCAGATTGTAGAGACGGGTCAGACGAAATTTATTGCAATTGCCATTGTGAAGAACCATTTCGGTTTCGCTGTAATAATGACCAGTGCATTTTTGGAACAATGAAATGTGATGGTATAAGACAATGTTTTGATGGATCTGACGAATTATATTGTTGCAACTCTCGAACGGAATTCCAATGTGCAGATGGCACGTGTATTGATAAAAAGTTATATTGTAATGGACTTTATAATTGTCCAGATGGTAGTGATGAACCTCGGTCATGTCCATCTATTTGCAATCCAAATTATGAGATTAAATGTCCCAACGGAAGATGCATTAGCAAAGCATACCTTTGTAACGGTAGAAATGATTGCGGAGACGGATTTGATGAAAGTTTTCACGTAGGATGTTGTGATCCCAGTAATTATTTTAGATGTACTGATGGAACTTGCATAAGAAAATCATTAGTTTGTAATCACTTTTGGGATTGCGGGGATGGTTCTGATGAGAGGTTATGTTGTAAGTTTTTAGAGTTTTATTTGTTTATCTTTGTATTAAATTTGTAAATAAGATTTGATCCTTTAAAAAAAATAGAGAATTTTATGTCATTACCTTTTTAATCTTTTAAATATTACTTTTTTATACATATTAATATTGTATATATCTAATCATTATTATTTTTTAATATTAGCTGGTGAGTGTGACTCGATTGGAAGTTTGTCTCTAGAACCAGATCGCACTACTGGGTTGTGCCAGTGCAAGGTAAATTATAAAAATTACATTATCTTTAAATGCAACCTCGATCTTAGGTTTTAATATTTTAGAACATAAATTGTACTTTTAAACCATTTTCGTATAAAGATACCGCTTTTTTTATAGCAAATAAATAACAACCAGAAAATATATATATATATATATATATATATATATATATATATATATATATATATATATATATATATATATATATATATATATATATATATATATATATATATATATATATATATATAAATATATATAATATATATTATATATATATATATATATATATAATATATATATATATATATATATATATATATATATATATATATATATATATATATATATATATATATATATATATATATATATATATATATATATATATATATATATATATATATATATATATATATATATATATATATATATATATATATATATATATATATATGGGAATATTTGAAAACTTTTAGAAAGATATTAAATTAAGTAATATATTTATTTTTACATATTATAGAATTATATTCAGGAAGATTCATTACTTTTGAAACATATTTTGAAACCTCTTTCTTTTATTAAAGGCAAATATTAAAATTATTTTCTGCCTTATTCAGAAAGATCGTTAACATTTTAAAAATAAAATATTAAATTTTTTATGGTATATTCAGCAAGGTTTTAACTTTTAAAGTAAAATATTGAAATTTTCCCTTACATATTTTGAAATCTTTTATGAAAAACAAAAAAATATTGTTCCGTAAAACTTTTTTTTTTTTTTCCTCAAGTTGAAAATTTACTCCTTCCCCAAAAAACTGACTTGGAATATTATTTTAAAATCGTTAACTTTTAAGTAAAATATTGAAATTCTCTTGTATGTTATTTTCATTTATATATATATATATATATATATATATATATATATATATATATATATATATATATATATATATATATATATATATATATATATATATATATATATATATATATATATATATATATATATATATATATTAATAGTATTAAGTTTTAAAATAACATAATAAAATTCTCTTTTATGCTATATGCAGTAATATCATTACATTATAAGTAAAATAGTGTATCACTTTTATTCTATATTCAGTAATATTATTAAAACCTTTAAAAATATTAAATTCTTTTTTATGGTATATTCAATAATAGTTTTTTAATTATTAAAGTAAAATTTTGAATCAGACCTTCCATAATATCATTAATAACTTTTAAAAAATAATGAATCAACTTTTAATGCTTTATCCAATAATATTATTAACTTTTAAAGTAAAATATTGAAATTCTCTTTTGTTCTATATTGAGTAATAATCATTACCATTAAAGTAAATATTGAAATTTTCTATGAAAAACAAAAAAATATTGTTCTGTAAAACTTTTTTTTCCCCTAAAGTTGAAAATTTTACTCCTGCCCAAAAAACTAACTTGGAATATTAATTTAAAATCTTAATATTAGATTCGAGTCTTGAAATTAGAATTGCAAGTAATATTTGCTTAAAAATTATGGTAAAAATTCAGAGATTTTTTTTCATTATCAAATTGGATAAAAATAATTGCCAAGTATTCTGTCTTTTGCAAACTTGAATACGTACTTAAGTATTCGTTTGGTAGTAGCTATTTAACTTTAAATGTAAATAATTATCACACTACAAAGGTTGCAGTTAATATTATTTTATTATTATTATTATTTTTTATTATCATTATTATTTACTCTAGATTTATTGTAAACATGTCATATAAAAAGTTTTTTACATTAACCTTCAAAAAATAAACAACTTGTATTTTGTAATACAAAAGTATTTTTTCCTTTTGTTTCTTTAAATACACGAAACACGGACACATATTGGTGAGTAAATCTCAACATTATTGCATGGAAATAGCCAAAGAATGTTTAGTAATAAATGGGTATCTAGTTTACATAACGATTACTCAGTTGGGTATATTTATACATATCTATTATTCATACTGGTTTCATGTAACTTTGAAGAATGATATCGATACTTATATTAAGAATGATATCGATACTTCTATTCATACCGATTACAGTACTTTTTATTTTGTATTCATATTAATCAGTTAGGTGTTTCTTATAGGAGCATTTAGATACAGATCTATTACAGTAATAACTATTTTGTATACATATTAATTTGGTAATTATTATGTGCTTTTTACATGGGCATTTAGATATAGATCGATTCCTGTGAAAAGAATTTTGTATACATATTAATTACTTACTGGTATTGTTTTGCTTACATATCGATTACGATATGCTTACATATACGATTTTCTTACATTTTTTTTTTTTTTTTTTACCATACACTTTTATAAGTCGAGATTACCATGTAACTGTTATTAATGATTTCTTTCTTAATTTCTTAACATTAATCAAAATTAAAAAATATAATGTACAATATTTGGTTCTTGTAAGTTATATGTTCCAACTTTGATTTTGTCCTTTTTTTTCTTTCCAGAAAAGGACATTTTAGCGCGAGTTGACATAGTAAACATGTATTGATTAATATTTAATTTTTAATATTTGTTTCAAATTTTCAAATTTTCATTATTAGTACTAGTGTACATGTATGGCAGGGAAACATTTTTCTATGGGAGACTCCCTTTGTACCCCCAGACCCCGTAAGTTCTGATGAAATATAATTTATAATCGATAAATCGCTATATTTTTTTCAAATTATGATACCTATTTGAAGGACAAGTGAAACCCGGAATATATAACTATGAAGGACCCAATATTTTAGCTATTGTTTGATTTTTTTGGTTTTGAAGTAAATATAAAGGGGATTAACCTGATTTAAGAATTCATTTAAAAAATATTCTTTTTATATTTTCGAATAACACTTGAAAAACAAAAATATATTATTATTCTTAATTTTGCTACTTGATTGTTGAGCTTGGACTGCAAAGTACCTAATCCATAATGACAGGATGGTTGTGTTTCTGGTTTAGAATATAGATCTTTCTTGAAATAATTATTATTATTATTATTACTATTATTATTTGTCTGTGGTTAAATATTTTTTGTCATCCACCACACATACACATGCACGCACGCACGCGCGAACCCACACACACACTCACTCATACACACACACACACACACACATATATATATATATATATATATATATATATATATATATATATATATATATATATATATATATATATATATATATATATATATATATATTATATATATATATGTGTATATAATAAAACTTAGAAGACATCTTTTAAAAGTCTTTACACGCATATACATATGTGCATATGTGTCATGGCTCACCAAATGTAAAAAGCATATAAACTTGCCATTTCGTATATTACCACAGAAATGAATGTAAACTTGCCACTTTACGTTATTCTTACGCTTAGCTTAGTCTTTCACACATTTATTTGAAACCATAACATTCATCAAATTTGAGCATGAGGCATGTTTATCTGAAATGATGAAAGATTGTTTCTCCGAGACACATCATTCTTTAATTACAAGATTTTCTAAATCATTCTTTAATTACATGATTTTATAAGTCATTCTTTAAATACAAGATTTTATAATTGCAAAATGCAATTTCCTCGAAATGTTAAAAACTTTTGCATGGATCAAAAGTTTATCATAATTGAGCGTAATTAATACGTTTGGTAAAGTAAATAAACCAAAAGTCTTTATTGAAAAACAAAAAAAAAAAAAAAAAAAAAAGGAAACAACTAATTTAACTTATATAAAAGTCTATTTCAAAGAAATTTCAGCTAGTTCCATCCCTTAGACAGATGCCACTTCTGTGAGATGTAGCCTTGTAATTAAAAGCTTAAATGTAAAGATTTACATTTCTAAATAGATGTACAATAATGAATCCCCTACATGCAAATTACTATATGTATACATTCTTTAATTCTACCTTTTTTTCTTATTTGTTTTTTATAATAGGAAAATTTTAAATTGATACTTAATCAAAAGAGATATGTTAATATGTAATAATAATGTGTACCCAATTTTTTCTATTTTAATTATAACCTTACCTGAATGAATTTTAATATATATACTAAATGGTTGCAATTGTTTAAAAGTTAATTTCATTAACGCTAATAATATTAAATACACTTTTAATAGGATTATGCATTTGGACCAAAATGTTCTCAATGCCAGAATGGATCATTCTATCTAAATGAAAACAATCAGTATGGATGTATCAAATGCTTCTGCATGGGAATTACAGATAGATGTACCAGCTCCAATTGGTACAGAACACAGGTATGTTTCTTTTAAGATTAATACAAATGAATATGAACTTTTATAATAATATTTGTGTATTAAGCATTCCTTCTCTTTAATTTCTCACACTATAAATATTATCCACATGAAATAATATATATATATATATATATATATATATATATATATATATATATATATATATATATATATATATATATATATATATATATATATATATACAGAGCTAATTTAGTCATATATTTTTATATTTAATATTTACAGGAATCCATCAATTTCATTAATAATATTCAAGGAATGCAACTTGTTGACGAGGACCAAAGTAATATCATTAACAGTAATTTGTTCACTGACTCAGGAACACAGGAACTTATATTTAGAACATTTTCAGATTTGCCACCTAAGGTAATGTTGAGAATATATATATATATATATATATATATATATATATATATATATATATATATATATATATATATATATATATATATATATATATATATATATATATATATATATATATATATATATAATATATATGGTAATAATTAAAGTCTGCTAGCACTCTCGCAGACTAAATTTTCATTAAAAATTAAAGTTTAAAGTTTTCTATAGGAGAATCGAACCCGGGAACTATAGCACGAAAGTATAGAGTTTTAACTCGACGATACCGCCAATAGCGTAGAGGTAAAACTCAATGCTTTTGCGCTATAGGGCCCGGATTCGATTCCTCTATAGCAAGCAAACTTTAAGATGACATTAATTAACTTAATACAGTAAATACAGATCAATTTTCTAACTTATTTATTGTATTTAATGCATACTTAAAATAATTTACAATCTGAGGGTCGATGGAACGGTTAAAAACCTGGCGTCATTACGTTATAAGCCTTGAGAATGGGTAGTAGAAAATTCACTCGAAACTAGTCGGCTAATAAAACTTTAAGAATGTTTAAGTTTGTTTTGGTTATTCTGGTTATATATATATATATATATATATATATATATATATATATATATATATATATATATATATATATATATATATATATATATATATATATATATATATATATATATATAGTAGGTGTGTACTATTGGAAATTGCCACAAAGATTCTTAGGAGACAAAGTAACAGCTTATGGCGGAAATTTGACATACACTCTTCGTTATATTCCAGTTCCAGGAGGTCAAAGCTCTCGCAACGCTGAATATGATGTGGAAGTATATGTAAGCACATGTTAATTAACTTTTAATGTGATATTTAGCTTAATATTTGCTTCTTTTTGAGGTGAGTTTACTACAACTTTTTGTAATTCAGGGAAATGACGTAACTCTGCGATTCTTTAGTAGACAACAACTCTCTCCAAATACTTTAGAAACTGTAAGTGTCCCATTTTATGAACAATATTGGCAACGGCAAGATGGTCAGACAGCAAATAGAGAACATTTCCTAATGGCCCTAGCAGATTTAGAACATATTTTGATTAAAGCTACTTATACTACAAATACTGTTGAAGTAGGGTGAGTAGAATAAGTTTCTGTTTCGTATTTGAATTGTTTTTTTTATTATCTATGCTCCTTTATAAAATAAACTTTGATATAAAGGTTAAGTGAAGTTACAATGGAAACAGCAGCTCCCCGAAATACTGGTCTTGAAAGAGCTTACGCCGTTGAAATGTGCGACTGTCCAGAGGGATATAGAGGACTTTCATGTGAAGACTGTAACGTTGGCTTCACTAGAGGCTTATCTGGATTACATTTAGGAACATGTGAACCCTGTAGTTGCAATGGTTACTCAGACGACTGTGACCCAGAATATGGAACCTGTATTGTAAGAGTTGTTATTTGCTGTTTCAATTTATTGTAATGAAATTATTTTTCTGTAAATAAATAAATAAATAACCTTTTTATTTGTAACTATCAGAACTGCAGAGAAAATAGAGCTGGTCCTTCATGTGAAACATGCGCAGAAGGATATTACGAGAGATATAGTGGAAGATGTGAAAGAACACAGCCCTGCACTTGCGATCCTAAAGGTTCAATTTCAACTCAGTGCTATAATGATCAGTGTCCATGCAAGGTATACATTAATTACAGTATATATATATATATATATATATATATATATATATATATATATATATATATATATATATATATATATATATATATATATATATATATATATATATATATATATATATAGTCCAATTACAAGTACAACCTTTATATGTAAATTTGACAACGTTTATATTCCATGATTACACTTTTCAGAGTAATGTCGAAGGAGACGAATGTAACACGTGCCGCGAAGGACACTTTTTCCTGTCGGAATCAAACCCCGATGGGTGTCTTCAGTGTTGGTGCAGTGGAGCCACAAATAGGTGTTCCTCTTCGCAGTACTATAGAGAACAAATTCCAATGAATCTTTTCCCGGGACATGGATTTACACTAGCTAATAAGTAATATATATATATATATATATATATATATATATATATATATATATATATATATATATATATATATATATATATATATATATATATATATATATATATATATATATATATATCTTATGTAAATAAAAACAGAATAATAATAGTGGGATTGAATCGCGTGTTAGAAGACTTATATTGCTCATGTGGATCGTAAGGAAAAAAAGTTCTGAAAAAAAAGTGCCAACTTTCATCTTAAAAAAAAATTTATGTGGGTATGCTGGTCTTGGAAATCCAATACCCGAAATTGAGTTCTTAGCGAAGCTAGAAGAATGTTTGAGGTGATCAAACCAGATATTATGCTAAGTTTCGCAATTCGTACAAAGAAGAAGGAAAAAAGAAAACACGGTTACTGTTAAATAGTATTTGGTGATGAAATGAAAAAGACGTTCTTGTTTTGGGATTGAACTGAAACTGGAAAAGAGTCTTGCATCCAAGAAGAGTTAGAGCATTACATTCAATAAGGAAATGATGAACAAATTGTCTGTCATTTTTTCAAAACTACATAAGGTTGCAACAGTTTTGGGCATGTAATATATTTAATGTTGGTACCATTTGATAACGTCGACGTCGATATACTGAATGGCACTTATTAATTTTGGGTTTCACTCGGTAAAAAATCTCTCCTCGATAATTTCCAGCCTTCATTGCTATCGGTATCGTAAGACCTGGCTGAGTTGAGGAAGGTAATTGAACAGTTGAAGAGGCTGGGTTTGATAACAAAGAGTAGGTAGTAAAAAGAAATGAGTTTAACTTCTCTGTCGAACCTTTCATTGTTCATGTTTCCGACATTAAATGCCATATGGCAAAAAGTCACCAATTTACTGCTGGCTTGAATAATTCTAAAAGATTCACACATGAAGATCACCTTTTTGTGAGGAAAGCCCGCAAAGAATGTAAGGCACTTCCTAAAAGAGTTGTAGTGTTGTTCACCGTTAATTTTCAGAATTTGAAACACAGCAATAACGATGGAAGTTTTCTTGTTAATCTGAAAAGCTATGAGCTAGATTATGTAAGGGTGTACCATCGGAAATTTTACAGCTGATCCCACTTCCTCTTTCAGATTTCGATCCGTTTGAGTAGCCATGAACAGTCGACCTCAGCTTAACTGTTTGGCTGTCCAATCCTTTAAACCAAAAATTTTATTTTGCATTGTTCAGACCCAAGAAGTGTAATCTTTGACGTACACTAATGTAAGCAGTTAATGGAATAATAATGAGTGGAGAAAACATTGTACCATACCATATCAAATGGTCAGTATGTTGGATTCTAAGGCACTTCTTCAATTAGTGATTTAAGTGTTTGGAGTTGAAGATAAATAAAAATTATAAGTCAAATTCGTCCGTGATTTTCGCCTTTCCACTCCATTCTATTCATTCCTTTCTGCGTCCTCCTTTCTGAAACAAGGTTTAACCACTATCAGTTTTGATTCATTCTTTCATTCACAGTATTGGTAATGCCTGAAATACTCCTCCTCGTCTCTTTTGCCCTCTTAGTTTGAATTACTCAGCTTCAGTTAAACGTCATCGTGGAGGGGGGGGCATCTTTATCTTTAATTTAGGACTGAATATGTTATTAGCCAGCTTTGGTTGGTTTCATATATATATATATATATATATATATATATATATATATATATATATATATATATATATATATATATATATATATATATATATATATATATATATATATATATATATATATATATATATATATATATATATATATTATATATATATATATATAGATTGAGAACTGATGTTATTGAAGAAAATCTTGAAGGAGACATTCCTGAAACGAAAATTACTTTCAGCCGTTTCGATTTGTTACCACCAGAAACCACGTATTATTGGTCTCTTCCGCAGGTTTGTTTGTAATAATAGTTGGAGGTAAATGTGATGATGTCATAATGATTTAAGTTTTCGACATTTTTGTTCCTTAATCATAATGCTTATTTTATTCATAGATATTTACTGGAAATCTACTAACTTCTTACGGTGGTCAGCTTAGTATAACTCAGAGTTATGATTCACGGTCAGATAGTGATATATATTCAGACCCAGATATTATAATCATTAGCTCTGATAAGCGAGAATTTATCTGGATGAACCCTGACACACTCAAACCACGAAGGCAGCAAAATTACACTGTGCACTTGGTAGAATCTCAATTCACTGTTGAACAAAGGCCAGCTGCAAGGTTTGACATTTGTGTTCGTTTTTAAGTTTAATGATTATGCATTCAGATAAATATTTTTGCTTAACAGTTACTTCTTATAAAATGCATTTTTAATGACGTAAAACAATTTTATTCTTATCCACAGACTACCTACAAGGTTTGACACTTGTGTTCGTTTTGAAGTTTAATGATTATGCATTCAGATAAATATTTTTGCTTAACAGTTACTTCTTATAAAATGCACTTTTAATGACGTAAAACAATTTGATCTTTATCCACAGGGCTGAATTTTTGGCAGCTTTGGCAAACGTAGAAGCTATTCTCATTCGAGCTCAATTCAGTTTGAGTATGGTATCGTCTAGCCTTCAGTATGTAACCATGGATACAGCTGTAGATTATAGAACTGGTCAAGCAAGAGCATACGAAGTTGAACAGTGTAGCTGTCCGAGTGAATATATTGGCTTCTCCTGTGAGGTATAATTCAAATAATTTTTGCCTATCCCTTTTAGAAATCAATATATATATATATATATATATATATATATATATATATATATATATATATATATATATATATATATATATATATATATATATATATATATATATATATATATATATATATATATATATATATATCTAATTTAAATTTTAATATTTTGTAGGAATGTTCTCAAGGCTTTTACAGAGATCTAAGAACGAATCGTTGTTTGAGATGCCCTTGCAATGGAAAGGAAGAATCTTGTATATCCTCTGCAAATGGAGAAATTTCGTGTATTTGCTTACCTGGCTTTACGGGACCCAATTGTGGAGTATCAGGTTAATGACAATTTGTGTTTGTCTTTTGCCTATAGCTAAATTCCTGAATTAGTTTTGTAGTAAACAGTTACATACTCTTTCCCAATCAACAAATAACTAGACACAAGTTTTATTCAAAAACTTCATTATTCAGTGTTATTTATTATCATTAATGTATAATTTAAAAATATATTTAAAAAAATTATTAGTTGCTATTTTGAGTGTTGCTATTTATTTAGTGCTACAATATAGTAGGGTAAAAGAAACTAAATGCTGAATTAATTATTTATTCTTGTACAGATTTGGGTTTGAGATATGCATGTTAATTTTACTTTTTATTTTTTTTATTCTTAAAAAATATATTTATTAATTATAGATTAATGATATAAGTTTTAATTTTACTAACTTTTTTGAATTTCTTAATGCCACTTTACTTTTAGTATTAACATTAAAGGTTTTAAATTTTCTTTTTAGCTTAATCATGATCATTAATTACAATTATTTTTTTAGAAACCCAAAATCTCATTTTTTTTGTTTTTTTTAAAATATGTTGTTCTACTCATATCCCTTGGATGCTTATCGTAGGTATAATGATTGAATTACGACCACTCGACGTTTATTTCGATTTAAACCAAGAAGAAATTCTTAGAAATTACACTTGCTCATACAAAGCCTCTGAACCACTGGGTGAAATTGCTTTTTATACGGATTCCATACCTGTTATGAGTTCTTCAGTCATAGCTATGAATAGTTCAGTCATTGATGTGAATAGTTCAGTTATTGCGGTGAATAGCTCAGAACCACAATCAGCCGCTCTAACCGCTGTAACCTTCCATGAAAATTATTCTAGCTCCAACAGCCTTTCACAAACCATTCGAATTACAAAAGGAACCAAATACGTACGATGCAAAGTCTTCGATAGAGACACAATCGAAAGAGGTAGCATGGCTTCCAGAAGTTCACTATCTCAGTAACAACAGATTATCAACTTTAAAGAGAGGATTTATGTTGGGCACAGAGTTTTATACGATGAATGGATTACCTCTACGTGAGTTCTCTACTGAAAACGTTCTTGGCTTCACTCGTTCGTGGGAGCTGGGAGTATTCGTGCCCGGAGAAATGTTACTCGTCCTTTGCATGCAATGGTTTTAATCGTCAAATGTGTTTTATATTAATATCACCGTACCATCGTCAGATCATTTGTACTACTGCTGTTCTTCATCGTTATGTTAACTAAGGGCATTTCTTGGAGAAATAATTTGTATACATTGTTACATTCAAACCCATATCTGTTATTGTTGGCTTAATATTTTTTTTGTGTAAATAATGCTATTGTTATTAACAAGTTTATTATATTACATAACTTCACAAACACTAAAACAAAAATATATATAATATATATATATATATATATATATATATATATATATATATATATATATATATATATATATATATATATATATATATATATATATATATATATATATATATATATATATATATATATATATATATATATATATATATATATATATATATATATATATATATATATATATATATATATATATATATATATATGGACACAATAAATATGTCAGAAGTAATATTTAAAAACACCAAAGGAATAAGTTCTTCAGATTTATTAGGAGGTTCAAACGCGATTGTTCACTTCGTTCAGTTCATTTTGCAATGCTGAATGAAATAGACAGTCGCATCCACGAAGTCTCCTAATAAATTACAAGAATTTCTTTCTTTGTAGGTTATATATATATATATATATATATATATATATATATATATATATATATATATATATATATATATATATATATATATATATATATATATATATATATATATATATATATATATATATATATATATATATATAAGATATTCAGAAGAGTGTGCTTAATTATTGTTATTTTACTAACTAAAACCCCATTTGTTATATATATATATATATATATATATATATATATATATATATATATATATATATATATATATATATATATATATATATATATATATATATATATATATATAATTGTATTTAGAATTCAGTTATTTGCTTCATATTAAATTAAATTATTTGGATTTTCAGTTGGTTCAGATCCAGATTTCACCGGTGTATTGGAGATTTCAATTTCTCAACCCCATTACGTAGCTGAAGTTGGCGCCACTATCGAATTACTCTGCCGCGTAGCACCAGGAGTAAGTTTGAAAATTAAACTTCTTAAAATGCATTCGTTTTCTCCCTAAACCTTATTTGTTTTCTTCTTTTTAGATTTTTTTTTTTTTTTTATCATTTTAAATGGAATCTTTCCTCGCACTAAGCAGATTACTTTCCCTCGTTTCTCTATTTAAGTATTTGTTTCTTTATATATATATATATATATATATATATATATATATATATATATATATATATATATATATATATATATATATATATATATATATATATATATATATATATATATATATATATATATATATATATATATATATATATATATTATTTTCCCCCACCATTTAAATAATTTGTTTCTATTTAATCAAATTTGATTCCTATTTTATTTATATAGATTCGAATCCTTCTTTACATATTCTCTTCGCTGTAAATACATATTCGTTTCCCTCTTAATTCGGATTCGTTTCCTTCTTTAAACATCCTTTTTCCCTCGTTTCCTTTCTCCGTTTTTTCGTTTCCTTTTTTAACAAGATTCGTTTCCTTCTTTAACTAGATTCGTTTCTTTAACCAGACTCGTTTCCCCTCTAGCACGATTCGTTTACTTTAACCAAATTCGTTTCCCTCTTTAACCAGACACATTTCCCTCTTTGACCAAACTCGTTTAATCCTTTAACCAGACTACTTTCCTTATTTAACCAAATTTGTTTCATTGTTTATTATTATAATAATTTACAAAATTATTAATACTGAATCAATTCTTCTCTTTTTCAGACTCGTGTATCCATCACTTGGGATAAGGAAGGAGGAACTCTGCCTTACGGAAGGTCTTCAGATGATCGACGAGGAACTCTTCTTATTAAACAAGTAATTAAAATAAATTTATTAAATAACTTTCGAAGAACTTTAGATTCCAGATTAATAACTTCCCACTTTCACTTGCTGCCATTTTTATCTAATTAACAATTATTACTTATATATATATATATATATATATATATATATATATATATATATATATATATATATATATATATATATATATATATATATATATATATATATATATATATATATAAAGAGAGGGAGAGAGATAGAAAGATTATTACTCAATATAAGACAAAATTTAAATTTATTCAAGGGAATAGGACTTTATATTAAGGTTTTACTTTTGATATCCTTACGGTATTGCTAAATTTAACAAAATAAATATCAATGTTTAAAGTTATTTAAAAGAAATTCTTTTATTAAAAGATATTTTTATTCCCATTTTTCCCATATTATTTTTATTAATTTTAGTTTTGCATCATTTTCCTACTCACTATATTAAAATTTCTTAAGAGACCATTATTATTATTACTGTTATTATTATTATTATTATTATTATTATTATTATTATTTACTAAGATTCGACCTGAAGATGCCGGAGTATATGTATGCAGAGCTTCAACTGGTATTCATGTTACCGAAGAGAAGACAGAGCTTACCGTTACAGGTATGTTTAATGCTAATAAAAATAAATCTGATTATTAACTTCTCTTCATACACAATGGAGACACTTTTTAAATATTAAATTAAATGAATAAAAGCTTTAAAAATTAAAATCTGCTTTTATATCAAAATCTTTATTTATTGCCACCCATCCAAATTGTTATATATATATATATATATATATATATATATATATATATATATATATATATAATATATATATATATATATATAATATATATATATATATATATATATATATAATATATATAAGAATCGAGTAAAGTTTTGGTTTTCACACACTCTTCTTGAATGGGGCTCTGCCCTTTTGAGTAGTATTGGAGATAACTAAAAAAAAAAAAATTTTTATTTGAGAAAAATATTTTCTTCGTTATACTATTTACAAATTATAAATAATAAAATTATAATAAAAATTAATATAGATTTTTAGTTCAGTTTACAATTTTAAATGAATATTAAGATTAGACCGTAATTTTTCCCGGATATTTTGTTTTCTCTATAAATTTATAAATTACTTGCTTAAATGTTAAATTTTTCTAGGCTGATTGTAGGTTAATAGATGTTTTAGAAATAACTTTTGAATAGTTTCCATTCGAATTGCTTTAATTAATTATATAATTCGCATTACTCAATTATTTCCATTTATCCTATTAATATAGATAGTAAATTATGAATTAGCTTATACAGTTATTGTTGCTTTATTGTTTTGTGCCTACTAACAACCTTAACTTTCTTTTCCTGCTTGCCACGACGGGTGTACTAACATTGATTTCCCCTTCCCCTTCCTTATTTTCATTTGAAAATGTCACATCTTTACCATACCTTCCCCTTTCCTTATTTTCATTTGAAAATGTCACATCTTTACCATACCTTTCTCCTTTCCTGTTCCCAAATTTTACCTCATCTTATCCCATTCGAACCGTTCCTATATTGGTACGCCCAGACTCTCCCTCAAGTGGAGCACGGGCCGGTGATAAGGCTTATCATCTCCTCCTCCTCCTGTCGCTGTGGGTTCCCCTGATGACGGCCGCCTTGGTTGTTCCTCATGCATTCGCTGGTAAAACCTATTTTAACATCTCCTGGTCCTTTTGTTATTATTTTTGCCATAATATAGTTTATCTATATTTATTTTTGCAATATATATATATATATATATATATATATATATATATATATATATATATATATATATATATATATATATATATATATATATATATATATATATATATATATATATTACTCGTTGTTAAAAATACAATAGTGCATGTGATGTATTTCTTCTGTTTTAGTTTCAATTTGGTTTTCGTTATTCGTTAGCTTTAGATTACCCATTTTATTTCAAAACTGCAGATGTAAAAACTTTTCTTAAATATTTGTGTACGTCATTTTTCTAAATGAACTTTTAAAAGTAGAATTATATTTACTACCACAGGTGGTCCACCTCCTTCTAAGCCTGTTGTCATCATAGAAGAAAGAAGAGAAGAAGTTCAGATATCTATTGGTCGGTACTTTGAAGTTCGATGTAGGGCTAGCGGAATTCCTGCTCCACAAGTTCAGTGGTTGCGAGCCGATGGACGACCACTATCCCCAACGGTTAGTAATGTTAATATTTTATTTTATTAATATATGAGATAGTTTCATAAAGGATTAAAGTACTCCTCCTTGTTGATGAGTAGTTAGCATATGTGTTTTTAAAAAAAAAAATTTAATAATAATATATAATGAAATACTTCGTTAACAGGTTATACAGCAGAACGGAATACTTACATTTAGAGACCCTCAACTCACGGATTCAGGAGATTATATTTGCCGTGGAAGAAATCAAGAAGGAGTTGCTGATGCTACCATTACTATTTATATTGGAGATCGGGATAGACCACCAGTAGAAAAACCAGACGATTACATAATAGTACAGGTTAGATTTTAATTTTTTTTTTTTTCCTTTTCATTTAAATGATTTCTATGTAACTTTTTTTGAATCGAGATATTTGAAATTTTTATTAAAATAAAATGATCGTTCCTTGATTTCAAGGTCTCTGATGAAGAAATTGAAGCAAGGCCGGGAGAAATTGTGAGAATAACTTGCACGGTTCCAAATACTATTTTTAGAGCTACAATCACCTGGACACGAGAACAAGGAACTCTGCCTCAGGTAAAGAAAGTTTTTTTTTTTTTTTTTTTTTTTCATGATTATTTTTATTTGATAATATTAATAAAAATAGATTTGCTCGCGAATATATATATATATATATATATATATATATATATATATATATATATAATATATATATATATATATATATATATATATATATATATATATATATATATATATATATATATATATATATATATATATATATATCGTGGGTGTGTAAAGCTGCATTTCTATTAATAGGTGCAAATGTTTTATTATTATATTGCTTGATTATTGTCATAAAACATTAAATAGTTGTAATATTATTATTTAATTATAGCAATCAAGTCAGAGAGATGGAGAACTTATTATACCAGATGCCAAACCTATCGACTCTGGTTTGTATACTTGTCGGGCAAGTGACAATCAAGGAAGATCCGGTGTTGCTACTACTCGCGTCAACATTGTATATTATGGGTATGTTTCTTTTTTAAATTTTATGTCTTATATTAAAAGACACCTTTTTGTTATACGTGAGAATATATATATATATATATATATATATATATATATATATATATATATATATATATATATATATATATATATATATATATATATATATATATATATATATATATATATATAAAATATATATAAATTATAATATATTAAAAAAAAAAAAATAATATATATAATATATATATATATATTATATAATATATATATATATATATATATATATATATATATATATATATATATATATATATATATTATATATTTATTTTTATTTTTTTTTTTACACAACGCCACCACTCACGGGCAGAGCCCTTTTCAAGGAGGGGGCACACACACATGCACAAGCTCATTCAAAACACACACACACATATATATATATATATATATATATATATATATATATATATATATATATATATATATATATATATATATATATATATATATATATATATATATATATATATATATATTATATATATATATATATATATATATATATATATATATATAATATATATATATATATATATATATATATATATATATATATATATATATATATATATATATATATAATATATATATATATATATATATTTATATATAGAAACTTGCCAGAAGCTCGTATCGAACCAGACAGACAGACTATTAACCAAGGTTCATCTGCTCAGTTAAGATGTATTGTCACTGGAACTCCTCAGCCAACCATAAGATGGTCTAAGGTAAATAACTTTTTCACATAAATTTTTTACACATCTTTTTATTATGTGAATATTTTTCGTTATAAAATATTAAATTAATGCAATAAATCATTAAATAAAAGTATTAAGTAGATACGTTCTTCATCTTTACATGCTATGAAACTTAAATTCAGTTTTTACTTTACCATATATTTTTTTTTATTAAATTATCATTTTGATGCAGTTAAGAGAATAATAATGTTTTGCTTTATTTTTTATTTTAATATTTAAATTACTTTAATTAAGACAAATTTTAATGAAATTTAAATGGAATTTAGGAGATACAGGTATTCCTTTTTAAAAATAAAACAAAAAGGAATATCTCCTATATTCCTTTTAAAGGAATTCGAAAAATTAAAAAAAATGAGGATTTATATATATCTAGTCATTGAAAACAGACAATTGTTTGTATGATCTACGAATTAGATTTTATATTAAATATAGATTAATAAAAAAAGACGCATATTTTCAGGTCAATGAAGAATTCGGTCCTAACGTAATAGTCGATGGAAGTTTACTTAGAATTGAAAATGCAGTTATTAATGACAGAGGAATGTATGTCTGTGAAGCTGAAAACGATGTTGGTCAAGCCCGCACAGCTGCCATACTTGAAGTTGAAAGTAAGTGACATATATATATATATATATATATATATATATAATATATAATATATATATATATATATATATATATATATATATATATATTATATATATATATATATATATATATATATATTGAAAAATTTATTTCTTTATTATGTTTATTACACAAGGGATTTTAATTTTATTAGGAAGGGAACCACCTGTTATTGAAATGTATCCAGACTCAAGACAGGTTATCGAACGAGGATCAAGTGCAATGTTCCAGTGTCACTTAACTGGAGGCATTCCGGCACCCACAATCAGTTGGACTAGAACCGATGGCAGACCATTAACACCAAATACTGAAAATCTTTCTGGAGGTGTTCTAAGGTAAGGTTTTTAAGCTACATTTAAAAAAGCTTCTTTTCAATCACCGTTCTATTTTTTAATATTAGCAGAATAGTTATTGAAACAAATACAATTCTTTCACATATATTTGCTATTATTTTTATTCAGAATAGTTATTGAAACAAATACAATTCACATATATTTGCTGCTTATTTTTACTCTGTATTCTAAAAATAATTAAAATCTAAAATTTTAAGATTTAATCAAGTTTCTGGTGAGGAAGAAGGATCATACATTTGTACTGCAGTAAATGATGCAGGTAAAATGACAGCCACTGCCACTTTAGAAATTCAATCAATCCCTGTCATTACTCTGAGACCAGGAAATTCGCCATTAAGATTCCAGACTGGTCAGAAAATCCGATTGGAATGTTTATCAGAAGGAGATCCCTTACCGACCGTTGCTTGGCAGAAACTCCACGTCAATTATGAAGAAAACATGTAAGGCAGTTTTTCCAATAGTATTTTCATTTTTTTTTTTTCAAGTATCAGCTCAATTTTTAATTTCAAATATTTGGTATTTTCAGTCCGGGAAGATCTCTTGCCCCAGCAAGGGCTGTATATGAAGTAGCAAGTGCGACACTAGCTGACCAAGGAACTTATCAGTGCACTGCAACAAATGCTGTCGGTGAGTTCCAAAAATAAACCCAAAACTATTTACAACATCCGTAATAATATTATCTTCTAATATGTGAGGTTTCTCCTTCTCTTTCCCTTCCTATATCTTAGATGAATAAACGTAATTAATTTCATAGGATTTTTCCATTGTCTTCAAATAGCAGTAATTGCCTTATAATTGCTGAAATTCAAGTTATAAAACATTTCTCATGAATTACACCAAATACTTTATTTTTTAGGATCGAGTGTAGAACGCATACAAGTTTTGGTTCAAGACACACTTCCCGTCTATCCACCAACTGTGTTCGAGAATACTCCGCGACCTCCTCCTCGACCTTCAGGTCCGGACGACAATTTCAAGGCTTATGAAGTACCATTAGGAGGAGATTTCCAATTCAGATGTTTCGCAGAAGGTGAAGAAGGTTAGTCACTCTTTATTCCTTTTATTTTAAGTTAACTAGTTGAAAATACTCACTTTTACTAGTCTTCATTTGTACAAAGAAAAAAAAAAACGATTTATACAGGTAGAACTCACAAAATTAATTTCCATTGTGCCATTTTTACGATGTCATTTTTTTGTACTACGAAACTAAATAAATAAAATAATAATATTAATTTAGAAACACTACCATATATATATATATATATATATATATATATATATATATATATATATATATATATATATATATATATATATATATATATATATATATATAATATATATATATATATATATATATTAAAATTAAGGAACAGGGCAAGATCTACGTTTCACCTTCAGAAGAACAGACGGCAGGCCTTTACCAACAAACCATATCATTTCCAACGGTTACCTCTCTGTAAGAGACATTGGAAGAGACGCACAAGGAGAATACGTCTGTATCGTCAGGTCAAGTACAACGGACACTGTCCTTGTCACCATCTACGCAACACTTGAAGTTATTGGTGAGTCCTTTCAATGTTCTTTATTTATTTACACACTTATGACTTCTAATGTGCAAATAAAATTTTTTTTATTGCTTTAAATTTTTCTAAATTAATATATATATATATATTATTCCTTTAAATATTTCTATAATTATTAACATTATAATATATAATATATTATATATATATTTAATATATATTATTTAATATATATATATATTATTATATATATATATATATATATATATATATATATATATATATATATATATATATATATATATATATATATATATATATATATATATATATATATATATATATATATATATATATATATATATATATATATATATATATAATATTATTGTGCTTTTTCACTGAAGATTTAAGTTTATCTTGCGAGCGAAAAGGTAATTTGAATTTGAATATTGAAACTGTTTATTTACTGACATTTTTATTTTATATATTTATTTATTCATATTTTTTTGTTTAGGGAAAATATTTTTTTGGCATAATTTTTCCGTTTTTATCGTTTATATATATATATATATATATATATATATATATATATATATATATATATATATATATATATATATATATATATATATATATATATATATATATATATATATATATATATATATATATATATATATAAGCAAGACCCTTTCTTCTTTCTATGAAGTATAGATTTTATTGTATTTAATGTACGTAAATATGTAGATAGCATATGTAATAGAGTGCAAAATCACACTATTAACGTTTAGTCTCTTTTCAAAAGTAAACCAAAAATTAGCACTCTTTCATTGATATACTTCATATACATGTCTAATCAAGTAAAAGAAATATGAAGTTATGACTGTTTTATTAAGAAACGTTTAGAACATTTTAAGTTACAGGTGTGCTGTCATCTCAAAGCCCGATATTTACTCGTATTTTATGTAAAAGTGGAGATTTTGCTAAGTACTGCTGTTTCATTTGTTATTTTTCTTGTTGGACAGCTGCGATGTAAGGAATTATTATATAAAGCGAGAATGATGTAAAGTGGTTGTGGTATTGTTAAGCACATCAAAAATAGTCAGTCCTATTTTGAACCTAATTAATAAAATATCCCTTTCCCCACCAAATATAAAATTAGGTTTAATGAATAGTTTTGTAAAGTCATGAGATAGGAAGAATTTATAGGAGTTTCGCATTTAGTGTAACAGAAAAAGGAATTTTGTTGGTCCTCAAATCAGGAAATTAAAGGAAGACTCAATTCTGACTTTAAAAAAAACAATAAAAAAAAAACTGAATAAAGAGAATCTAGCTGCCTGACCCTGCTTTAAAATTGTAACACCTATTCGGAAATAGAATAATTCTATTACTACTGAAAATACAAAGAAAAGTTGAAAATTTGTTGATGATTATTTTGAGGAATATATTACTAAATAATATTTAATTCATTAAACATGTTAATATAATTTTTTTTCATGTTGGAATGATTTTTTACAGAGCCACCTCATGTTCGTCTTGAGCCTGCGCGTCAAGTCGTTCGTCCTGGTGACACAGTCTCCATCAGATGTGTTGTCACTGGCGCTCAACCCATAACTATTAACTGGTCAAAAGAAACGGGTTCTGTGCCACCTTCTGTAGTTATTAATGGAGGAGAATTGCTGGTCAGTAAAATATGATTTAAATTTAATTTTTTTCAGTAAAATGTTTTACTGTAAATAGAATTACTTGTAAGTAAATTGTTTTAACTAGAATTCTGCTTAGTAAATATTTTTAATAAAATCGCGTGTTAGTAAAATGTTTTTAATAATAAATTACTGTTCAATATATTATGTAAAAAACTGTTGTTTAGTAAAATTTGGTTTTATACAGAAATTCATTCTCAATAAAGTATATTTTAAGTAGAATTACTGTTCGTTAAAATGTTTTTATTTTATTTATGAAAAAAATTTGTTTCTAAGTTAAAGATTTTTTAAATAGAGTTGCCATTCAGTAAAATATGTTGTAATTAGGAGTTTTGTTCAGTAAAATAAATTTTAATAGGCTTCTTAATATTTTTAAAAAAAATGCAATTAATATTAGTACTAACGTTTTAATTCTCTCTGCTACAGTTTAGAGGCATTGCTACAACTGATGCCGGACGGTACAAATGTGAAGCAGTAAACAGTGTAGGAACAGCTACTAGCATTGCTGAGGTTATAGTTAATGGTAAGTATACAGTTTTACCCTAATATTTTTGTCTAATAACAAGAGCATATAGAATTTTTCAGTGTTTTAAATTATTGATTTCATTTCAGTCGATTTTTTTCATTATTATCTGAAAATTTTTTGACTAATTTTATATTGTTTAAACTAATTTTTTTCCCTAATTATTATTTCTTATATCTAAAACTAACCAAATTCCCGTAGAACTAACAATTTTGATTTTTAATAAAGTAATAAATTTAGACAAATATTAATAAAATATTTCCCATTTTAAATGCTGTTCAGAAAACCTTCCCAAAATTGGGGAAGAGGATTTGTGGAAATTATTAAAAAAAGGTTTGATTTATTTGCTTAAATATTTTTCTGCATGTTATTAACACTTAGTAAGCCCTAGATTAGAATTTAACAGTTTATGTTGCGTGTTAAATTTCGGAAATTGTTAGAAAACGGCAAGATTGTAGTTTCAAAATATTAAAACGGATTCACATTTTTTTTTTTTACATTTCAGTATTAGAATTTGATTACCTGATAATTCTCATTTTTTTAAACTTTTTTAAAAGGAGCGAAAGTATATTTTACTTGGGGTATAATAGTAAAAACCTTGTTCACCCTTGGGAGTCTTTAGATTTCGTATTAATTAAAACAAATTTTTTTTAATGGGGGTGGGGGACAGAATTTTCATTTGAATGAGTTAATGATCAAAAGTAACTATAGCTGCTTAAAACTCTCTTCTAATAATCAGACAAAGTCCAGTTCGAAGAAATACTTGATGACGAAGATGATGAGGATTTTCAAATATTGGACGAATATGAATCGTCCACCTCCGATGATTTGATGGAAAGCATAGCCGTTGTCGAAACCTTTCAAGGTTCTTAAATTTATAGAACGATTTCATTGTGCCAAAAAAAATAGCTTGGGAGACTTTGCATATACGATATTAACGCTATATGTGCTCAAAGTGCTCTAAGCCATCGTTCTATTTTTGTTATGTGTTTGTCGGGTAATATTATTTGTGTATAAATGTCTCAAATCTTTTTAAATTAATCATACTTCTCAACTATAACTCTGTGGGATGTCTTAAACTTCTTTTAGTTCTATTCTGGACGATTAAGGTTGAATAATTCTTTAATTTACTCTTTTGAGACGTGTTAACTGTACGCTCATGTGGGAAATTGTTGCTCAGTTTGTTCTTATACGAATAATACTGGGTTTCAGACTTTACATTTTTGTTCTGAGCACTTTTTTAAAAAGAAAATTTGCACATTTATTTGTGGCCTAGTTTTATGTATTAGTGTATATAATGGTGTATATAATTTCTTTTTTTTTTATCAAAATAATTAATAATACTTCAATGCTAATATTAATTATATATCATTACCATATTAATTTTCAGAAAGACCATTGCTAACTGCATTGCAGAATCAAATAACAGTGTTCCAAGGACAAGATATAGATCTTCGTTGTGAACCTTCAGGAATAAATCCAGCAAGTGTTCAGTGGTCATTTGAGGGACAAGGTCTACCTCGTAATGCATATCCCCTTCCATCCGAATCCGTATTAAGGTTAGAAACAAATTAAATATATAATATATATATATATATATATATATATATATATATATATAATATATATATATATATATATATAATATATAATATATATATAATATATATAATATATATAATATATATATATATATATATATATATATATATATTATATATATATATATATATATATATATATCCAGTCTCTACTGTTCTTTAGCCCCTGTTCCATGCTCATCCTTCCTCCATACTAAGGCTATAAACTTTTAAGGTTTTTGAAATTATTCCTTACTTTATAATCTTTCTTATTTTTTAGATTTATGATTCAATTTTCCACACTTTCAATTTATTTTAACTGCTATTAAAACAAATGAAAGATTTTGTTACGAATAATAAATCTTATTAATCAACTATTTATTACATCGTTGCGCCCCAACAACGTTAAACCTTGTTACTCTGCCCACCTCTTTAAATTTTTTTTTTTTTTTTTTTTTTTTTTTTTTTTTTTTTTTTTTTTCGTATTTTAACGTAATTAATTTTTATTGTACTAAAAGTTTTGTATTATGAAAATTTCTTTTCAATGGCTTTTTTTTTTTAATATCACTGATGGAAAAGTTCAGAAACCACTAAAAACAGGAAATTTACAAGAGTAGAGCAAACTCAAGACTATTAAAACTAAGTGTTTATAGCCCCTTAACTACGTTTTAGATCATTGCAAGTCTAAGGAAGTGAGGAAATTAGAATATACAATTATATTCCAGACTCTCACAGTCGAATAATAGTAAATAATAAAGACAGCTGCAAAGTCTGAAGTCAGAGAGCTAAACAGAGAAAAAAATGAAACTATGTTGAGACGAATCACACTATCTCTCCACAGAGAAGGAAGTTATAAGTGGCTAGAGAGTTTACAAAAACAATGTTCTTTGTCATAGCCATTTTATAGAGTGCAATGCATCACTTTGCCTGCTAGATAGTCCTAAATGTGAAATAGAAGTCCTCACCCCCCCACCCCCCCACCAATCATTTTAAAGATATTTATTAAGAAAGATCATGTAGTAAAGAAACATGAATATTAAAGACAAAAAGAAGATTAGAGTTGTGTGATTGTTGCTTCAAAGACACATTATTAACATCTGCTGTTAATGTAATTTACCGTTAGGTATTTTATAGTCTAGATTTAATTGTTCAAAGCTTTTCAGCTTTTTTTGTTTATTGTTTCATATATTTTACTATTTAATAAGTTTCATTAAAGCATAATTTAAACTTTCTCTTAAGACACATTTTTACACTTTTATTTTCGTTTATTAGAATTCTTCACTTTCATTGTTTTTTTTTTTGGCTAAATAACTATTAATTGCTTTTATTTTTAAAATTTATCTTTAATAATTTTAAATTGCTGTGTATTAGTGTATTATCTACCAACACTAGATGCGTCCAAAAAATGGTAGACAATCGCTCCTAAGACCAGGAATCTTGATGTGTAAGTCATTGAAGTATATAATGGAAGCAACCATTTTTTTCACTTACTCCTAACCCTCAAAATTTCTAACATTTCTCTCATATATATATATATATTATATATATTATATATATATATATATATATATATATATATATATATATATATATATAATATATATATATATATATATATATATATATATATATATATATATATATATAAATAGAATAACAGGAGTGAGACCAGAGAACTCTGGAAGATATAAATGTGAAGGATCAACACCATTTGGAGGATCAGCCTTTGACTTCATAACACTGACAGTTCGCAGTAAGTCTGACGAACCTTCTTGGTGGTTTGAGTCTTAATGGAAATCTTTGTTCGTCTCGTAGTTACTCACAAAGCTAATTATTGTGTTCATAATGCTTGTAAAATGCTCGATAATATTCTCAGGCATACTTGCAGTTTTCTAATAAAGTAATAACTGTAGGAGATTCAGAATATATATATATATATATATATATATATATATATATATATATATATATATATATATATATATATATATATATATATATATATATATATATATATATATATATATATATATACTCAAAAATGTTATCACTTTCTGTTCTCATTTAGTTAAGTATTTAAACTTTGGATTTCTGAAAGAGTGAATAATGATATTAATAAAACAAATAACTGCCATTTTAGAATCTGGAAATATTGAGTAATATAATGCAAATAACTAATATAATTGTCAATTTAAAATACTTATATATATTTTTTGAGATGTTCAAATTAAGTTAATAATTCTCCTTTACTCTATATTTTGTTTTGTAAATATTTTGTTATTTTATGAGCTCTTTAATGTGATAAAGTAAAAGTTTATTTTCCTATCTTCTTCATTTGTTTAGCTTAAATGTTATTGTACTAACAAAATAAAATTGAGAGCTGGAGCATATTTATCGAAGATTTTTATTTAACCGCATGAAGTTATTAGGTTTTTTCCAAACTTTTTAGTATTCTCTAAATCACTATCTATTTTTATATTTAACTGTATGGCTAGTTTTCCAAATTTTTTTTTTTTTTTATTATCTAAGTCACCATCTTTTCCTTTTATTTAACCGCATGCAGTAAGGTGTTTTTTTTCTAACCTTTTTAATATTATCTAAGCTATCTTTTTTTTTATATCTACCTTAAAGTGTAATATTTAGAAAGCAGACTAAAATTTTTGTTATAGATTTTTGACTTCCATTCAAAACAAGTATTTGCTTTCTACCTTTACCAACCTAAATGTAAATCTTTTCTTCCTTTTTTATCAAGGTTTTGCTTTTTATTTGTTTATCTAAAATCTAATAAGATATATTTCAGCACTTCTTTAGTTTTGTTTATATTTTCATGGTTGCCATTCTAACACTTTCAAAGCAGAGCATGTAAAATTTAGTATGTAGATAAGTTCCTACTGGATGTATGTAAATAGAATGCGGAAGACATCTGCCTTATTTCTTAGTAAGTAGATTCATTTATTTGTTAAATCGAAAGATATGACTTCAATACTAGAAAAGAAATATGAAATAAATATATGTATTTAAATTCTCAAATGTTAAGTTTGTTAATTTTCAACTAGGACAACAAGCAGTTGAAATAAAGATACGAGCACTACCTGAAAATGTTCGCCTAGGAGATCCAGTGGAACTTTATTGTGATGTAATAGGACAGCAACGTGCCGTTGTTTCATGGTCAAGAGAAGGAGCTCCTTTACCATACAATGCTAGAGCTGAGGGGCGTATTCTTAGAATCTCCAATGTTCAAGCTAATAATGGTGGAGTATATAAGTGTACAGTAACGGTCTCTTCTGGAGTTTTTGAAGAATCTTATCCTTTGACTATCCAAAGTACGTACTTAATAATAATAATAGCTCAGAATTTTTTTTATAATTTTATCCTCCAAAAAATATATATAGAATATTTATAAAATATAAACATAATTGTAAAATCATTTTCTCAGTTTTGGAACGAATTAAAAAAAAAAAACCTTAAATTCAAGAATATTCACAATTCAAAAGCTTTATTCAGGAAATGGTACATTTACAAGTTTAAAGTTTAAAAGTAGGTCCTATTCTACTAAATTCAGTAATAATCTTAATAATAATATCGTGACTGTCAGTTCTCTGAAAAGGGGCAGCTGGGGGAAAACACTGCGGTTTATTTTGAGCCTCAATTTTTATTACATCCTATTACATTAGTACATTTATATTCAAAATGTTCAAATGTAAATTCACGCGAAAACTCAATCTAAAGTTGTGATTACTGTTCCTTTTATCTTTTCGTCTTTGTATTCTTAACTACTTGTTTCTTTTTTTATAAGGTTTATTGTTTTAGAGCAAAATTTCTGTTCATAGACAATGATTCTAGGTGTCTTATTTCGAAGTAAATAAAATATGGTTATTTTTGTAACTATTCTATTCTAATATATATATATATATATATATATATATATATATATATATATATATATATATATATATATATATATATATATATATATATATATATATATATATATATATATATATACTCTTGTAGATATTCCAACCTCAGATGAAATAACTTACGGTGGTCACGGATCCCGATCAGTGGAAACTCGATCAACACAATTTGGATCTGCAGTGGTTTTGAAATGCGGAGTAGAATTATCTCCTCCTGTGTCCTACACTTGGTTTAAACAAGGTGGACAACTCCCTATTCGGGCTAGGATTAACGATGTAAATATATATATATATATATATATATATATATATATATTATATATATATATATATATATATATATATATATATATATATATATATATATATATATATATATAATATATATATATATATATATATATATATATGTTGTGTGTGTTGATAAAAATAGGAAAATTTGAGAGTCTGCGAACTTTTGGGGGGATGATTTCTTTAGCCATAAAATTTTATTTTGTTGTCTTTCTATGTAAAAGTATGATATCATGCATGAATTAAGTCATAAAAATTTCATGATTTTTCATATATGAATCTTTTTTGACCTTATATTGAAAATATATTCGATTTTTATCAGGACGTTATCGAAATTCCGGAAGTTCAAGCAGATGATGCAGGAACATACGTTTGCACAGCACGAAATGATGCAGAATCTGTGGACATTCCAACCTTGCTAATAGTTACTGGAGTGGTACCCAGGTAAGCTGTTTTATGATATTTCTCTATAATAATAAGAAAATTGGCCTTAAAAGAAAATATTTGTCAACGTTGCTCGCAATATATATATATATATATATATATATATATATATATATATATATATATATATATATATATATATATATATATATATATATATATATATATATATATATATATATATATATATATATATATATATATATATATATATATATATATATATATATATATATATATATATATATATGCAGATTTTCTGGAAACTCGTATTTGGCATTACCAACTCTCCCAGACGCATATTTAGTGTTCGATTTAGAAATTAGCTTTAAACCAACATCAACAGACGGTAACCTTAAAAAATTTTTGTTTTATAATTAAATTATTATTAATGCTATTGTTTTATTATTATTATTATTATTATTATTATTATTATTAATTTAGTTGCATTTATTCTCATGCAAAAGATGAAACTAATTATATATATCCTTGTTTATCCACGCCTTATATTTATATATGTTTTATAATTTTTTTTATCAGCTCTACATTAACTCTCAACTAATTGTACTTTTATTTACTTTATTTTATTGGTTTTAAACATACGATGCAATTTTACAAGAGAATCCATTTTTACCTTTTTTTTTTTTTTTTCCAGGACTTATTTTGTACAATAGTCAAAGAGACGGCCCAGGTGACTTCATATCTTTCGGTCTTAGTGATGGTTATGCAGAATTCAGATTTGATGTTGGGTCTGGTCCCGCAGTGTTACGATCTGCTAATAGATTAAGTCTTGATGAGTGGCATACTGTGAAGTTAAGCAGGAACAGAAAAGAAGGTTAGTTATCCAGTTCTTATATATATATATATATATATATATATATTATATATATATATATATATATATATATATATATATATATATATATATATATATATATATATATATATATATATATATATATATATATATATATATTATATTATGTATCATACACAGGCACAATGATTGTTGACAACGAAACACCTGTGACAGGAAAATCTGTAGGAAGATTCCAAGGCTTAGACCTTATCAATCCTTTGTACATTGGAGGCATTCGAAATTTCTCACAACTGAATGATGAAGCTGGATTTTATAAAGGCTTTGAAGGTTGCATCAGTCGCTTAGTTATCGGAGTCGTCATCTCAGAGTTGATGAGAGACGCACGATCACAGGTTAAAAGTTTAAATTGAACTTATAAATCTTAAATGAAAATAATTCATTTCCCAAAATGGCATATTATTCTTCACATTAAAATGATTTCTTTGCCCATTAAGTCTTATGCATAATATATATATATATATATATATATATATATTATATATATATATATATATATATATATATATATATATATATATATATATATATATATATATATATATATATATATATATATATATATATATATATATATTATATTAGGGATATATATATATATATATATATATATATATATATATATATATATATATATATATATATATATATATATCTTTTTTTGTATGAAATAATAGTTATTTTCGAAATGTATGTTAATTTTTTTTTTCTTTAAAAAAAATTGTAGAATGACGTAACTCCGTGCGATACCTGTAGTGATAATCCCTGTCAAAACGGAGGTGTTTGTCAAGAATCCTTACTCTTCCAAAGGACATAAATGCATTTGTCCAGCAGGATTTTCTGGGGAAGCATGTGAAAGCACAGGAGAATCTTGTTATGCAGGTAATACATAAGCGCGATACTTACAGTTGTTTTCTTTTCGTATAATGTAGTATTATGACAATGACGAAGAAAAAAGTCATATGAAGCAGTTAGTTACCACTAATAATTAAATTTTTATATTTCTTACAGGCGTATGTGGCAGTGGAAAATGTGTTAATATACCTGGTGGTCTTGAGTGCTATTGTCCATTTGGCAAAACTGGACCACGTTGTGAACATTCAATTACAATTTTAGAGCCAGCATTTGCTAGAGGGGCTTATATGGCCTATCCAACACCAAGAGCTCTCAAACGTTTTTCATTGGGAATGAACGTGAAACCTGAGGTAGAAAAAAAATTAAATATATTTATTATTATTTCGACTGTATTTATTACTATCTTTTATTTATGTTATTTTTGTTTTAGAAGTTATTTATATTTTACTTTTTGTGCTAGTCGTATTCGTTGTTTGTTTTTTAGCTCCTACTTAGTTTTATTTTTCATGTTAAATATATAATAAATAAAGAGATTTAATGTTGAGACATGTTGAGTTGGATCTCTTTCCAAATATATTTTGTTGGAATTGTCTTGAAATTTTACAACTGTAATTATATCTCATACACAGAGCTTAGACGACGGTTTGATCATGTACTGTGGACAGCAAGAAAGAGGTGACGGTGATTTCACTTCTCTCGCCTTAAGAAACAGAAGACTAGAATTTAAATTTAATACCGGAACAGGAACAGCAACATTGACGAGTGACGAAGTCACGCCAGGAAATTGGTTAAACGTAAGATAACTACATTTAAATACACCTTGAAAGAGAAACCGTTATATATATATATATATATATATATATATATATATATATATATATATATATATATATATATATATATATATATATATATATATATATATATATATATATATATATATATATAAAATCTTTTAAAAATAATTTAAAAAAACCTATGAATAATAATATTTGTCATGTTAATTTTAATCTATCCTGGTTTATTTATCCTCGCTATTGATTTTCATTTTTAGGTTCATGCCAATAGAACAGACAAAGTCGGATCACTTCAAGTGAATGGAGGAACCATGCTTAACGCAGAGTCTCCAGGATCCAGTCGGAGTTTGAATCTAAGAACTCCGTTGTTCATAGGAGGTGTTGACAGGTCCAAAATTGAAGTTGCACCTGACGTTCAAGTTTCTGACGGTTTTACAGGATGCATTTCAGAGGTTTGAATCAATCATTTTAAAGTAAGAATAGTACTGATAGTTACATTAAAACTTAAAAAACAATTAGTATTATGTGTTTATTGTAGTTATTTTTCGTCAGAGTTTAATAAAAAAAAATTATCTCAATAAAAGTAAATTAATATAAGTTCAAATACCCATTGTCAATTGCTTAATGTACATTATTTTCACTTCAATTTAAGGTAAAATTAGAATTGCGCTGATGAGTTTGAATATTTTTTATATTTTGTGTATAATTTGTTTATTGTAGATTAAATTAATGGATCAACCAGTCAATCTTGAGGATTCACTTATAGACTCATCGAACGTTGAACAATGTGGCGTTTCTCCTTGTGAACCCAACCCATGTCTAAATGGTGGAGAATGTTCATTAGATCCTTTATCACATTCTAAATTTACTTGTATTTGCCTTCCAGAATATCAGTAAGTTTTTAGTTTATGAAATATAGTCTAAATATCTATTATTGAAAGCCTTATTGATGTTTTAATTGAAATATCAGAATTTTACTATATAATTTTTTAACTTTTAATAGCGGTCCAACCTGCTCGTCTCAGGAAGGTGGAATTTGTCTCAATTCAGAACCTTGTCACAACAGTGGTGTGTGTCAAGAAATTTCGGATACTAAAAATCAGTGTTTGTGTCCAATAGGATTTGCAGGGCAAAACTGTGAACACGGTAAGAAATAAAATGAAGTTTTTTTCATTCTATGTAATTTTACTCAAAAGTTCTAATTGGAAAAAATTTAAAATACTAATATTTAAAAATTACAGAATCGTTCCTTAGTGACGCTGCATCTTTTAACGGAAGATCGTGGTTGGAAGTCGATAGATTCCTTTTACCTCAAGACGGAATCAGCGAACAGGAAGTTTTAATCGAGTTTTCTACCATCCAACCAAATGGATTATTGTTTTGGATTGGTCAAGATCCTTCTGTTCCAGGAGGGGATAGAGATTACCTTAGTATAGGAAGTATGTTCTTTTACTAGTAAATTTACAATATCCAATTTATACTTATTAAACTTTTATAAAAATTACTAATACTTAATTATATTTTTTTAGTTTTGAATGGCTATGTAGAATTTAGTTTCCATATGGATCAAGAAGTAGTGAAAGTTGCATCTTCAAAGGTTGTAGATGATGGAGAGAGACATACCATAGTTGTTAATAAAAATAAAAACCGAGCAATGCTAAAATTAGACGACCTTTCTCCAGTTAATAAAGAAGGATCTGGATCGCTATTCTCATTTAATACATTTGGAAATATATATATTGGTGAGAATCGGTTGTGTAATTTTGATGAGCATTTGTGTATAAAAAGAAATCATATGGTATAAATGGAAGAGTTTTGATATAAATTTTTTTTTTTTTTTAAATATTAGGAGGAACCCCAGATCTTCATAGAATGACTGGAAGCAAATATGCTACAGGATTTTCAGGCTGTATTCATAGATTAAAGATTGGCATTAATGAAATTCACAGTTTCATGGATTTCGCCCTTAAGGGAGTAAACGTAACTCCTTGTCCAAGGTAAGTGTATAAATTGTTTCTTCACTGATGTATGTAAGTGTCGGGTATATGTAATGGTTGTTGTAACCTGCACAATTATATTTGAAATAAAAGTTATATATTTGCATCTTGATAAATAAGCATGATACGTATGTGCACTTATCACAAAAGTTCTTTATGCCGATTGTCGTTACCTTATTGTATGTTTCTTGAACATATTTAACATTTTCATTATGCTTCAATGAATACGTTTAAAAGCACAGGTATTTTTGCCTGTTTTTACTCCTTTTTTATGCTGCTTTCATTAAAAAAGAATGATATAAGTGCTTTCGATGTTAAATAACTGCATTTTCTTCAGTTCTTATTATGAAATGAGAGCAAGAAACTTTGTTGAGTATGTTTATCCTCCATCTGTAATAAAGCATACTTCAATTACTACGAAAAGAAAAACTAACTTCCAGGAAAGTTTATCACGGCTAGAGGTAAGAGGATTGCTTAAAATGCTAAGAGCCCCTTTGATATTTTGATTTGATGTGCCTTGTGTAAGAGTTTTTCATTCACTGCTTTAATTTTCCACTGAAAACTTCTATTTACGCATAACATATTTAAACTCATAAGAAACTGAAATTCTTTTTGTATAATTATTCAAGTTTATTCATTTACTTTTCTCTTTTAATTAACAAAAAAGAGACGATTATTTTTACCTTATACCGAATTTCATTTATTTATTCATACTTGCGAAAACTTTGCTATTTTAATACGTTAGAATTATAAGTCACTTTATATATATATATATATATATATATATATATATATATATATATATATATATATATATATATATATATATATATATATATATATATATATATATATATATATATATATATATATATATATATATATATATATATATATTATTTGTTTAATATTCATTCATCCAAATAGTCAAAAAATTGAAGTTCAAAATTTTTAAATATTTTTGAAACTTTTGTTCATTATTCCTAATTTTTTTTTCACATGTATACATATCCAAATATATCGAACCACAGGTTCTTTTAAAAACGTGATTATATATATATATATATATATATATATATATATATATATATATATATATATATATATATATATATATATATATATATATATATATATATATATATATATATATATATATATTTTATATAAATAATAAAAATAAATTTTAATTTTATAAAATATATATAATATATATATATATATATATATATATATATATATATATATATATATATATATATATATATATATATATATATATATATATATATATATATATATATATATATATATATATATATATATTTAATTATTATTACAAATACACCTTTTATACAATTGAAAATTTATGCTGTAAAAGAGGGAAAATATGTAGTTCTTCTCAATTTTCAACACTTAAATCATTAGATGAAGAAAAAATTTTAAAATAAAAATATATTTACCTTCAGATCTAACGCAAATATAATATTAGAAAGAAAAACTTTTAAAAAGATATCTAATTCTTTATTTATCTAATTCTTTATTTAAATTTGAATTTGTAAAATTTATTTTTATAAAGAAATTTTTAAAAAAAAATTTTAAAAAAAAAAAAAAAAAAAAAAAAAAAATATATATATATATATATATATATATATATATATATATATATATATATATATATATATATATATATATATATATATATATATATATATATATATATATATATATATATATATATATATATATATATATAGGTATGTTCTATATTCAACGAAGGCTAGGGAAATTTAAATACATAATTGCTATAATGCTATAGGTAAAGATGAACTATTATTATTATATGCAATATATACAAACTGTGTATAGATGTATTTAGACAAATTTAAATGAAAAAACCCTAATTTAATTACCAAGAAAGTCAATGTTGAAAGCTAAATTAATTTATAGTTGGAAATCACACCAAGTCCTCGCTCCTTACCGTTGTTAGCATATATATATATATATATATATATATATATATATATATATATATATATATATATATATATATATATATATATATATATATATATATATATATATATATATATATATATATATATATATATATATAGTTTTAATTTCACCCTCTGCATGTCAGCTATGTTTAAATTTAAAACCTCTTTTTGTTATCTACATTAGCTTTTCTTGTGTCTCATAATATCTTTATATATTTGGGAAGGACTGATAGATATTTCGAGTGATTGAAAGAATTGTGTGAAAATGTAAAGCTTTTATACGTTTAATTGTATATATATATATATATATATATATATATATATATATATATATATATATATATATATATATATATATATATATATATATATATATATATATATATATATATATATATATATATATATATATATATATATATATATATATATATATATATATATATATAATATAATAATAAAAAAAAAAAAAAAAAAAAAAAAAAAAAAAAAGTAAGATTATTGAATTGAGAATGTAACTTATTCTTACTAACTTTCAGCGTGTTTTGCATCTTCTACGTTACTTATAGTTGTAATTTTAATAACCATTTTACTAACACAAATTTCAACTAACTGCTCTTAATCCTTTTTTCCGTGTTATTAGGTATCGCAAACCTTTGCGTCGTGAGACATTGGGATCCACTTCTCAAACTCTCAATTTGTATAACATTAATTCATCTTTATACGCAACTTTCCCTTTTCCTGGACTAACATTTACTTCTTTTTCTTCAACATCTGCTCTTCACATTTGCCCATTTTATCTAGTTGTGGCATCTAGTTTCTTTTTATGTTTGCTTTCTTTCTCGTTTTCATTAGTTAACTCCCGTACCTTTACACTATATAAATCAGTCAAAGTTTTGGAAGCTTGAAATGCCTTGTTCTCACCACTTTTTCTTACGCTTGGCCTCTTAAAACAAAGGTAAAAACTCTGTTGCCTAAAAATGTTTACTATAATGAATATGACAAAATAATTATTTAAAGCTAATTCCTATTTGTATTCTTGTACTTCTTTTTCAGTGAAGAAAGGAGGTAAAACAACAAAAACAGTTAATATTTTGAAGTCGTGAAGGAGATAATCTAGAGGGTCACGTTCTTAATAAGAAAAAAATTATATATATAATGTAAATAACATTTGGAAACGAGAAACAAACTGTGTGGATCTGACAATAAGAAAAAAATAATATACATCATCTTGAATGTCTTCCAAAAGCCAATCGAAGGATATTATCATTTTAATACTATTGGCAAAAGAAACCTCTCCGCCCCTCATAATTTTGGCTTCCTTCTTTCGTTGGAGTAACTTCTTGGTGAATTTTGTCTGTAATTCTGTTAATGGTACGTCCTAAGGTGCCTTCGTCGTTTATGTGCTTTTAGGTAATAAAATACATTTAGTATAAATACATTTTTTATATATATATAAATATAAAAAATTACACTTTTAAGTGATCAACTTCTTCCATTAAGATATTAAAAAGTGATACCCTTATTATTATATAATTAATATTATTAGTAGGACTTGAAAATTTGGAAATTGTCTTTCGTATTGTATTTAAAAAAAATTTTATTAGCTCTATATATTTATAGATAAAAGGATGAAAACGCTTTTCAATATCATTGTCTCAAATATATTCCAAATTATTTGGATACATTTGCGATGCAAAAAAATTTTAAAAAGTTACTTGGTAGCTTTATTCTGTTTTATAAATATAAGTTCAGTTCTGAACTGTAGCACATAGGCTATGATCTGTGTAAATTTTTAAATTATGTAAATAAATGTTACTAACTTTTGTGAGAATTATTAGTAGTTTATAAATATAAATATAAATATAATATAATACATATATATGTATACACACGTATTTATATATATATATATATATATATATATATATATATATATATATATATATATATATATATATATATATATATATATATATATATATATATATATATATATATATATATATATATATATATATATATATATATATATATATATATATATATATATATACTTAAAACTTCTCTTCCAATTAGTTCTTCCAGTTATTCTGCAATGAATGTAATTCAAGTGTTAATGGAAAACTTAAACTAACATATGAATTAATTTAAATAAAATATATGTTTTAATTTAAATAAAAAAAAGCTACTTTAATTTTTTTAACCATTATTCTAATTTTTATTTATTTTTGTTTACCATTATTTAATTTAAAAAAAAAAAAAAAAATTATCAGTAGCTTCTATCACAGCTGAAAATGGTGCTACTTCACTTTTTATTTTATTATTATTATTATTATTAAAATTTCTTACGTTATTTTTAATAATCATCCATGCAAAATAACTAATAAAACTTTAAATACTCTTAACCTTTTGACTTACTTATTTGTTTATTAAAAAAAATTTTTTGTTTGCCATTTTATATGATAAATGAGATCTAGTCATTTAAATGTTTCTCTATACGATGGTAACGGGCTGGCTTTTGTGTGCGTGTATATCAATTACTTAAGATATATATATATATATATATATATATATATATATATATATATATATATATATATATATATATATATATATATATATATATATATATATATATATATATATATATATATATATATATATATATATATATATATATATATATATATATATATATATATATATATATATATATATATATATATATATATATATATATATATATATATATATATATATATATATATATATATATATATATATATATATATATATATATATATATATACTTAAACTATTTTGCATGGATCTTTTTTATATTGTGTTCACTTTTTAAGCATTTCGTTCACTGCCAATTTTTAAGTGAAGATTCAAAAGGTCTTCATTATGTTAAGTGAAGATCCAAAAGGTCTTCATTATGTTATGTGAAGATCTAGAGAGAAAGAATTTCTTCTTCACTTATTAAATCACATATGAAATAAATGTCTAAAAGTTATAAACTCTTTTTGTAGTTTTGGAGTTGGTTGTTACAATGCTGTAGACCCTGTTTTTAAATAGGAAATTAATTTTTTGCTAAATATTTAAGTTTAAAAAAATATTATTATTATTATTTACATGGAGTGCTTTACCTAATTATAAAAATTACCGAAATCTAAAAAAAAATTTGTATAATATTTGTTAATATTAGTATAAATTTTTTCAGTGTAAAATATTTATTATTATTTGGTTGCGTCAACGTATTTAAGTAAAATAATAACGTTGCAATTATGTGCGAAAGGAATTTAAAACCCATTTACAATAATAAATTTAGGGCAAAATATTTTTTTTTTAGAGTGAATGTGAAATGAAAATTTAGAGAGTATCTTTGTTTCATTCCCCTTTTTGATTTGTGAGTTTTTCTCTTCAAAAAAAAAAAAACGATCTATTAGAAAAGAGCTAACTAGAACCTACAAATAGTACAATTCGCTAATTCTAAAATCTAAATCAAGTATGTCAAACATGCAACCAGCTTAAACATAACATTGACACAATGTGCAATGTCTAAGTCAAATATGCTAACATATAACCTGCTGAAATCTGATTCAAGTATGTAAAACATGGAACTCAAGTAAATTTGCCATTGATTCAATATGCAGAATCTAAATGGGGTATGTCTCAACTCGCCATTGGCATAATGCAGAATCTAAATGAAGTACATCAATCGTGCAACTCATGAAAATCCACAACTTTCATAATGAACAGAGTCTAAATGAAGTATGTTGACTTGTAACCAGCCAAAAACTTACCCATGATGCATTGTGCAATCTAAGTCGAGTATGTCAAACTTGAAACTCGCGAAAGTAATGAATATTTAACAGGTACAGAATAAAAATTTAATTAGCTTATTGTAACGTATTTATTAAAAAAAAAAAAAAAAAAATTTGAATAAGAACTTTTATTAATCTAAAAATATACCAGCAACGTGATGTATTTAATTTATATATATTATACTCTCAAAATTTATAATTATATATTATTAATATTTGAAAGAACTTTTTGTACTATTCCTAAATACTCCATATATAAATACTCCTTTTCAAAAAAATCATTATATATATATATATATATATATATATATATATATATATATATATATATATATAATATATATATATATATATATATATATATATATATATATATATATATATATATATATATATATACTAGTTACTTGGCGGTTTCGGATTATGGGGTTGGTACCGCGACTTGCCCTGTGTGAAAGTCTACTATTTTTCATTAATTTCTGCAACTTTCGTTGCCTTTATTATAAATTCCACTTTCTTGAACACCACCTCTCTTCTAGATTTCATCTCTTGTTCTTAACGGAAACTCGGGTGATTGAACGTTTTGACAGATAATCCTTTTCGGTTTCCTCTTACTGTCTCTGTCCTCAATTCAGCCAAAGGTGGTTAAAAAGCGTACTTGAGCAACTATCTAGTTTGTTCCCTTATCTCCAATTTTCAGTCTTCTGAATTTACCACATTGTGGCTTGGGGCTCTCTTGCCATTATGATACAACTAAATTCATTTGTTCTGTTTATTTACCACCTAACTCAGCTGACAATCTCAAATTCTTTGACTACCTAAACTCTAAAAAAGAACACATTCATTCTTCTTTCTCCGAAATCATGATTTTAGTCGACTTCAATGTTCCACCGATAAGAGCTTGTAGTACTCAAGATACAGCATTCAAAAGTTACCGACGTCTTCAAACACCAGAAACTCATACAACTTATATTTTATCCTGCAATCGTGCAAAATCTATTCTCCTCTACACTAAAAACACTTTTCTCCGTAGAAAATGCAATAATATAATTTTTTTTGGTTTTCCCACCCCCTCTTCATCATCCCTTTCCGGCATTTTGCAAAAAGTTCAACTTTAACATTGCTTCTTTAATCTTTCTCTTTCCCTCTAGTTTCTTCCGACAGTTTAATTGCCTTCTGCTAAAATTGACCTTTTTGCTCAAGCTTTTACCCTGATTCCATCTTAGACGATTTCGAAGCTATTCTTCCTCCTCCAACCTACTTCCATTCATATATGTATAATATTATAATTTCTTCTAAAGATGTCATTTCTGCTTTCTCGGAGCTTAACTTTATATTTTCCTTCCTGTGGATCTCAAAACTTGTGCTTGGATCCTGCCTAGGTAAACTATTTCGTCACGGTCTTCTTCTTTGACTTTCCCTTCGAAGAGTGAGCTTATTCAAACTGTGAGGAAAAATATGGGGGGCCCTTATTAACCTTCTATCGTAATATTTGTTTAACTACCTTTCTTTCTAAAGTTCTCGAATCTATCCTAAATAGGTAGATCTTGAAAGGTGTCGAGTCTTTTAATCTTTTCTCTGATCGCCGGTAAGGCTCTGGTAAAAAACGCTACTTTCTATCTACGCTTTCTCTTTTCTCTGAATCTTTGTCCTCCGCTCTCCGTTATGTCAGTGAATTCTTTCCTGTGGAGCTAGACTAAAGCCTTCTATAAAGTCTGGCAGAAAGTTTTGATTTCTAAACTCTCTCTCTCTCTCTCTCTCTCTCTCTCTCTCTCTCTCTCTCTCTCTCTCTCTCTCTCTCTCTCTCTCTCTCTCTCTCTCTCTCTCTCTCTCTCTCTCTCTCTCTCTCTCTCTCTCTCTCTCTCTCTCTCTCTCTCTCTCTCTCTCTCTCTCTCTCTCTCTCTCTCTCTCTCTCTCTCTCTCTCTCTCTCTCTCTCTCTCTCTCTCTCTCTCTCTCTCTCTCTCTCTCTCTCTCTCTCTCTCTTTTTCTCTTCTCTCTCCTTTCCGGTAGTTCTATAGCTTCTGTTGTGAAAGGTCACCGTTTATCCTTTAAATCTACATATTAATAGTGTTTTTTCTCAATGCTATGTCTCATCCCCAACTCTTTTTCCATTTTTCATTAATGACATTCTCTCAATACTTTATTACGTTTACCCTCCTGTTCCTACGACTCATCCTTCATTACGTTTATCATTTTGAAGACGTCTCACCCTACTGTGATTAATTAACGCTGGAAGGGTGGACCTGGAGCAGCTAACATTTTACGTATCTTTCTCGTATTTATAATTGAGACAGAGAAAACATGATTGTTTTCTATGCCTAGAAAACTCAATTCTTCCATTTTTCCACTCGACACAATCGTTCTTACAGCTATGGTATCCTCTTCGAAAACACAAAACTCAAACATTTGTCTGTCCTTAACATTCTCGTGATTTTTTTGGGGGTCATGTTACTTATTTGTAAACGACCTTGTAAGAGGTTGGGTGTTCTGGAGGCCTTCGAAATTTCTTCACGCCTCTTCAGTTGCTTTCTATTTATAGGAGTGTTGTACACCCCTGTATAAAGTATGCCTCACTCATCTGGGTTGGCCCCATTCATATAGATGAATGATAAGATGGGAAAAGATGGAGTGTAAGGATTTTAGTTTTATCAATTTTTTCACTCTCACGAACTCTATTCAGTCTTTTTCTTCCTTTCTAATTATTGCGTCACTCTCTTTATAATATCCCAGATGAATACGTCCTCCATTGAGAAGGGTTTTTCTTTCCTACTTCCTTTCTCTGTCCAACTCTCTTATCTCAAACTTAACGTCTATGATCAACCCCATATGTGTTCTACTGGTAAAAAAAAAAAAAAAAAAAAACACATTAATTATTAATGATTATGCTGTAATATATGAATGCATCTTATTTTTTTTTTTAAATACACTACACCATATCCCGCATGATGCAGGGTGGCGTCGACTGCAAGAAAATTCCTGCAGTCGTACATGGGAAGACAAAAAAAGAAAAAAACTGGTTAAAAGGAATCCCAGCCTCTAGAACCATGCGAAGAACTATTCTTCATGATCCAACCTTGTCGCCCAATCCAAACTCGTGTTTTTAAATTTTATATTTTTAATACTAATGTTGAATTTTCCACTTAAGTTTTGTTGCTCCTCCAGAAAATTTTGAAAATAATTTAATTGCGATTCATTTATTTTTGCTTTTTGTAAATATTTCTTAAAAATTTATATTTTAAAATATAACCTTAGTATTTTTAAGTTCGGAAAATAATTTTCTTTTCAATACAATTCTTCAGAGTTCTCTAAACAATCTTTCCAATTTTCAGAATAGATTGTGAAAGCTGCTATGTTTTCTCTTCTCTACTCTTCTCTTCTCTTCCATCTGATTCTTCTATCTTTTCTTTTCCCATCTGGTTTAAGCACCTCCACTCCCGACGACAGCCAAATCATATATATATATATATATATATATATATATATATATATATATATATATATATATATATATATATATATATATATATATATATATATATATATATATATATATATATATATATATATATATATATATAATATATAAATCACCACATAAGGCACAAATATTATCAGCCAATAATGCACATCATTAGAAAAGAAATTCCAAATATGTAGTTCACCTTTTAATTCCTGTTAAGATAAATTTAATTAATATAATTAATTATATTTATTTTCGGCGTTATTATTATTATTATTATTTTATTAATATTGTACCTTATTTCTTTTATTTTAAATTCTTAATGATTTCCAGTTTATATTAATTAATTGCATTATTCACACATTTACACCGAGATGTATTGGTATAATTTTGTACGCAGTAGGGAAAGTATATGTTATCCAATGCGGAGAGAGAGAGGGAGAAAGAGAGAGGAGAGGAGAGAGAGAATAGCAGTAATATAAAATAAAAATAATATATATTATAACAATATAAAATAATATAAAATTAAAACCTTAAGATATTTTCTTATTCTTTCAAAAGTACTGGGAAAAGATACCGCACTTTTTTTTACTCCCTTATATATATATATATATATATATATATATTATATATATATATATATATATATATATATATATATATATATATATATATATATATATATATATATATATATATATATATATATATGTTGGGATAGGCCTAGCAAGCCACCAACTGATTGCCTTGTTCAAGAAACTCATGTCTTGTTTGAGACAGCTGACAGGTGCTAGCACCTACAGGAGTATGGTGATATATAATATATATATATATATATAATATATATATATATATATATATATATATATATATATATATATATATATATATATATATATATAATATATATATATATTTTTTTTTTTTTTTTTTTTTTTTTTTTTTTTTTTTATTCAATACACCATATCCCGCAAGATGCAGGGTGGCGTCGGCTAAAGAAACATAATGTTCCTGCAACCGTACATGGACGAAAACCTGGTTAAAAAGTTTCCCAGCCTTTAAAACCATGCGAAGAATAATTCTTCAATATATATATATATATATATATATATATATATATATATATATATATATATATATATATATATATATATATATATATATATATATATATATATATATATATATATATTATAGAAGCCATAGAAGGATGTTTGGGACCCGTATTGAGGACACATGGGATTCTACTGAGGTGCTCCTTTGTTACTAGTGACACAACCCAAAGTTTGTAAAACCAATTTGGGAACAATAGTAGTTGCCACCAAATTATTATCAATGATAAGATAAAAAAATAAAAATTTCACCTTCTCAAAAGAATCGAATATACTGACAACTGCGTCGTCTTTGTCGTTAGACTGTAAAAAAGATTTTTCATTTCCCGTTGTGCAAATTAGCCTTCCACCCCCACCCCCTCTCCCCTCCAAAAAAAAAAAAAATCGCAGAAAAGTCTTCAAGCTCTTACCTTAGACTTAATTGTGACAACTCGGTACTTTTTAGAGTACTCCAGCTAACCTTAGTACATTGCAAAAAAATGTCAACGAATCGTTGGGACAAATTTCAAAAATGTTAAAGACTTTTTTAATTTTTCTTATTAGAAAATAGATCGGTGAAACGACTTTCTTATGCTTAACATTTTTTTTCCTCTATTGAAAATTTTACTGTGACAAATTTCTCACTTGTCCCAACGATTCGTTAGGACAATTTTTGCAGTCTAGGAGTCTCAACAGCCTTTCTAAGGATTCTCTCAAGCCTACTAGAGTTCACGCAGTAATATACAAGCAGAGCAATTGAAAACTATTCTATGATATCTTCTTTTTGGGTTGAGGAAAGATGCTCATTGAAAAGTCACGTATATTGTCTAACTACGACGCTCTTCTCCCTGGATTTAATTCTTATTACTGGTGAAATTTTCTTCCATCATAACGTGTGTGTGTGTGCGTATATATATATATATATATATATATATATATATATATATATATATATATATATATATATATATATATATATATATATATATATATATATATATATATATATATATATATATTATATATATATATATATATATATATATACATGTATATATTTAAAATATACTCGTGTATATATTTTAACTATATACATGTATATATTTTAACTATATACATGTATATATTTTAAATATATACATGTATATGTTTAAAATATATACATGTATATATTTAAAATATATACATGTATATATTTAAAATATATACATGTATATAGTTAAAATATATACATGTATATATTTAAATATATACATGTATATATTAAAATATATACATGTATATATTTAAATATCTATATGTATATATTTAAAATATAATGTATATATTTAAATATATATATATATATATATATATATATATATATATATATATATATATATATATATATATATATATATATATATATATATATATATATATATATATATATATATATATATATATAAGCTTATTGAGAGCATCATTAAAATAGCATTCTTAAAAAAATAAATTAACTAAACTAATGAGACAGAAACAAAAATTCAATAGAGAAAAAAAAAATGTCCTGAGAATTACAAATTAATATTTTTCCCACTAAAAATTTACTTTTGATTATTGATTTCAAAATTACATGAAGATCAAAGTAACTCAATACTATAGTTAATATCTTCAAATTCTTTGAATATATATATATATATATATATATATATATATATATATATATATATATATATATATATATATATATATATATATATATATATATATATATATATATATATATATATATATATATATATATATATATATATATATATATATATATATATATATATATATATATATATATATATATATATATATATATATATATATATTGTAATGAAGAGTGGACTTATCGGCAAAGGGTTGATAAGTGATGAGGTAATGGAGAGAAAATCTTTAGTGAAAAAAGGAGGGGGGGGAAGAGTAGGGCATTGGACAGTTTCCTAAGGAACACCACTATTAATAGATTTGAAGGAAGAACGGTAGCCGTCTACAACAGTTGCCATTAAAATACCGGAGAGGGAATTAGTGCGAAAGATTTCCAAAGAGAGAAGTTTAGAAATTAAAACTTTGTGCCAGATTCTATCGAAGGCTTTCGCTATGTCTAGCGCTACAACGAAAGATGAACTTTAAACTCCGAAGAGCAGAGGATCAGGAGTCAGACAATAGAGGAAGAAGATCACTAGTAGATCGTTCTTTACGAAAGAAAGCATACTATCAGATATAAGATTTAAAGATTCGAGGTTTCCAATCTTCCTGTAAAAGATGGATTCAAAAACTTAAGAAAGAACAAAGATTAAAGAAATAAGGATGATAGTTAGGGGGTTGATAAATATCCCCCTTCTTTGGCACAGGCTGACTTCTAAAGTAGAATCAGAGGCAAAAATTTGAGCGAAGAGTTCAGATTAAGTAGAAAACTAAGCGGCAGTTACGCTGTCAGGAAAAAGCAAAGTTGGAGTTGACATTTTTTGCAAAACTCCAGAAAGGGGCGTGACAAAGAGGAACCAGAAATATTATTGCATTTGCGACGGAGAAATAAGTTTTTGGTGTTAGGAAAAATATATTTTTCACGTTTCCGGGATGAAATATAAGATGCAGATAATCCTTGAAGACAGCATCCCTGCAGCTAATAGCACTAGAACAAGCAGAATTTAAACCAAGGTTTGTTAGGTTCTGTTGAAGATGAAGAATATGGAATGCACGCCCCTATATCAGAAGGAAGCATCCTGGTTAAAAGCTCTGCACATTTCGAGAGACCTCTCCCTCGAAAACAATAATTATTCCATGATAAATTAGAGAAGTACAACAGCAAGTCAGATCAGTTAGTAGCACCGAAGTGCCAGGAACGTCTCCTCGTCAAAGGCTGAGACCGTCTTTGCTGAAGACTTGAAGAGACAGAACAAGATACAGAGATTAAGTGACAACATGAACCCAAAGTAGGAAAACGTTTAACAGTGTAAAGAGAAGGATGAGGACAAGAAAAGATGAAATATGTTGGGTTCATCAGCAAGACGGTCAGAGACATGGGTAGAGAGTTGTCCGAAATGTTCAAGGCTGTTCAGAATAGAAAAGAAATAGGTTGAAGCCATTGGAGGTGATGAACGCTGAAATTACCTGAAATAATGATTTCAGAGAAAGGAGAAGAAGATAGAATGTACTTTATTTTGGAGTTTAGATAATCAAAGAATTTTGGATAGGCAGTGGAATTAGGTGATAAGTTACAGAACAAATGAATTTTGTTGTAGAATTACAGGAGACCTTAACCCATAAAGTTGATAATTCATTAGATTCCAAATTGGAAGCACGTGAACAGACAATATCGTTGAGCACATATGCAGAACATCTGCCTTTGGCTGAAAATTAATGATAGAGACAGCAGGAGGCAGCAGCGTAGGGTTTGCTGTCAAAGCATTCAAACACCTAAGTTTCAGTTAAGAACAAAATATGAGGTCTAGAAGAAGAGAGATATTATTCAAGAAAGTACAAATTAGACAAAAGACTGAGAATGCTGCTGAAATGAATAAAAAAGAAGACCGCTCCCCACAGCAAATCGGCAACGAAATCTTGACGGCACCATCTTCATTATTGGAGGCCGAGAACTCTTAAATGTTAATGGGGTGAGGGGTGGATGGGGCATTGTTTTGATGACGCCCCTCAAAGCATCTCCAAGGGAACTTTATATTTTGCTATTTTTATGAAAGGTTAATGTAGGAGTAAGAGCTTATACAGAGTATATATATATATATATATATATATATATATATATATATATATATATATATATATATATATATATATATATATATATATATATATATATATATATATATATATATATATATATTATATATATATATATATATATATATATATATATTATTATATTATTATTATTATTATTATTTTTATCTCCTCCGGTGGGCATAGGCCGGTGGCCTACCAAATTCCACCAGAGTTGGAAAAAAACACTATCTTGATCGATGGAGGCGTGTCCAG
>SEYY01017471.1:80000-90000 GCA_009176605.1 Armadillidium nasatum
TATTAAGATAATAGCTACTTAATGCTTAAAACATTCTTTAAACAGGTCTGAAAATCTCTCCTTTAATCTTTCATCATTGCAAAAGCTATCCAAAATATCAATAAATTCTTCCCCTTAGTCGTGGAAGTCGTATTATATATATATATATATATATATATATATATATATATATATATATATATATATATATATATATATATATATATATATATTATATATATATATATATATATATATATATATATATATATATATATATATATATATATATATATATATATATATATATATATATATATATATATATATATATATATATATATATATATATATAATGAATCTTTTGTTTTTATTTTAAGATTTTAAAAAAAAAAAAAAAGATTTTTAAAAAAAATTTAATTATAATTATTAATGTAATTTAATGTTCATTTGAGCGTAAACAAACAATGCAATTATATAAAATAATTAGCATCTAAATATTTGTTCTACTGCCTCAAGGTTCGGCTGTGCATTTATAAATTTGGACAAAAACGTAGGACTCGTTTATATATATATATATATATATATATATATAATATATATATATATATATATATATATATATATATATTATATATATATATATATATATATATATATATATATATATAATAGTTAATAGAAAGGCAAAGAAAACCGCTTTCAAGCAAAAGCTACTTGGGCTCAGCATGACATCTTAGTTATAATAGTGCGTGCATGTTTTTAGAGATATTTATATTGTTATTAGATATTTAAAAGTAATAAAACACTCTTAACTAATTTTTAATTTTATTTTAATATATTAATTCGATTTCTCAATATTTAACTTTAACACAGTGATATTTAGTGTACAGAAAAATTGGTATTCATTTTGTGAATTGCACACCCTTAAACTAAACTAACTAATAATATATATATATATATATATATATATATATATATATATATATATATATATATATATATATATATATATATATATATATATATATATATATATATATATATATATATAATTATTTTTTTTTTTTTTTTTTTTTTTTTTTTTTTTTTTTTTTTTTTTTTTTTTATTTTTTTTTTTACTGTAGACCAAATTTTTAGAAACTTTAGAGGAAGGATCTAGATAAAAAAAAATAAATAAATAAATAAAATAAAATTAGACATTTTTTTCGATTTTTTATCTGAAAGAAAAGTGAGGTTTTGATTATTTATTTATTTATTTTTTTCCTTTTTTAACATTTTACCTCAAACTTTTTTCAGGGATACAAATACAATTAACCAGACTATGATTATTTAGTTACACACTTTCTACAGAATTCCTGAAAATTTGAACTAGATCGATCAATTGAAAAAAACAAAACAAAAAAAAAAAAACTTTTATCAAAAAGAATAAAGTTTTATACATATTGGAAGACATTTTAGATAGAAATTAGACATCAAGAATGCCTAAATGTCTTTCTTATAAAAGCTTTACCTCCAAAAACCTATTTTGGCAAAAATGTTCTAAAAAAAATGTCGAAACATTTTGCGGAATAAAATTTTTACAATAGAAGGAACAAAAATAAGCCTTGATGTTCTTTCATAACTTGGCGGGATACGCATTTATTTTTCATTTTTGTCGTCCAAATCCTAAATCTATAATGGTTTCGGGGAGATCTTCACTCTTTTTGATAAAATTTTGTCAATTGATTTATCTGACTCAAATATTCAGGAATTATATTGAAAAAGAAGAGCTAAATAATCATGGTCTGTTCTTATCTTTTTTTTTAAATCTATCCCTGAAATCCCTGAAAAAAAAGATTTTGAGGTAAAATGTCCAAAAAATTTGAAAATTATCCTTTTTTTCGAATTTATTATTATTATTATTACTATTATATTTTGCAATTATTATAAATTTTATTTTCTTCTCAACTGACCGATTTAGTTCAAATTTTCAGAAATTCTGTAGAAAGGGTATAATTAAATAATCATTGTCTAGTTTAATTTTTTTCTATCCCTAAAAAAAGTTTTGAGGTAAAAAAAAACAAAAAAAAAAATTCAAAACCACTTTTCTTTCAGATAAAAATCGAAAAAAATGTCTAATTTTTATTATTGGTATTATCATTATTATAATTATAACTATTATATATTATTATTATTATTATTATTATTTTTATTATTATTATTATTATTATTATTATTATGTGCAATAAGTTACGAAAATAAGAGAAGTTAAACATAAAGACAAACTTTGTTTTCTTCTAAGCATCATAACAGATTTTGAAAACCCTTGAAAAATTTGTCAATCGTGACAACTTCTCCAAACGATAAAAGTTCTCAAAGTGAAAAAAATATTTTGATGATTAAAAAAAAAAACTCAAAATGAGTGAAATTTGAAATAATTTAAATTCCAAATTTTAAGAAAAATTATATATATATATATATATATATATATATATATATATATATATATATATATATATATATATATATATATATATATATATATATATATATATATATATATATATATATATATATATATATATATATATATATATATATATATATATATATATATATATATATATATATATATATATATATATATATATATATATATATATATATATATATATATATATATATATATATATATATATATATATATATATATATATATATATATATATATATATATATATATATATATATATATATATATATATATATATATATAATTCAAGTCTGCTGAACGAGGTCTCGGTTTCGAATCCTTGTTCGCCAGACTTGAATTTGGCGAATGTGCAGTATAATATATATATATATATATATATATATATATATATATATATATATATATATATATATATATATATATATATATATATATATATATATATATATATATATATATATATATATATATATACTCAGCACCATATTCTGCATGATGCAGGGTGGTGTCGGCTGCAGAAAGTATTCATATTCCTGCAACCGTACGTGGGATGGGAGATATACTGGTTAAGAGGGTTCCCAGCCTCTAGAACCATAAGAATGATGGTTGTCGGCTTGTTAGGCCTGTATCAATCCATTTGAAACAATTCATCTTAAAAAGTTTTAAAAAAATTATATTTTATTTCACCTTTTCCTTGTAAGTCAACTATTTTTTTATACATATCTGGCAAATAAATTGAAAAATAAACAAGCACATCCTCTCTACACGATTAACAACGTGAAACGGTTTGCTACTGTGGATTTTCCTTATATTTGTCATAAAGAAAACGGGATTGATTGAGTATATAGTAGCACGTGTGGGTAACAATATTATGCGTAGCATACATACTGAGATTGAAAGGCAGGAGAAATTATGCCTACCTAATGTAAAAAAAAATTTAAAATTAACCTTTATAATTTTGTCGGATTAGATGCATATTATACCCAAGAAGAAACATATTGTTCTAAAACATTGAAGAACCTCTGTGCAATAAAAACTTATTTATATAAATAATAATAATAATAATAATGAAATTAATAAATTAATTATTATTATTATTATTATTATTATTATTAAGTATACGTATAATAATAATAAATTTTAAAAAATTCTAAACTGTGAAGAACAAAAATTGAAATATGTATACTTTTCTTACAATTTCTTTCAAAATATTTCTTGCACTATAAACGAAAGGTTTGTACGGTCGGTTGCATTTCATTTGCAACCACATCGTACTAATAGAAACGCTTGAGCGGCAAGTGTCACACTCAATTCTCTCGTCCGTTATTTTAAGGATGCGTTTGCAAAATTTTTGCAACCATACAATATTTTCTCGTTTGGAATAACTAATCAAATTGTATGACTTTTTTTTTTTTTTTTTTTTTACATTAAATAACGCTTCATTGGAGTGTTATTATTATTATAAGATGCAATTTATTAAATATTTAATCCTATTAAAAAAATTAAGAAATAAAAAGTAATAAATAACAGTTGCATATAGTGGTGGTTGTACAAACCTGCAACCACGTCACGAGCCAACCCAGATATATATATATATATATATATATATATATATATATATATATATATATATATATATATATATATATATATATATATATATATATATATATATATATATATATATATATATATATATATATATATTATTTATTACATTTCTATCTATCTATATAATATATATATATATATATATATATATATATATATATATATATATATATATATATATATATATATATATATATATATATATATATATATATATATATATATATATATGCGTGTGTGTGTGTGTGCGTGATTGTATGTGTGCGTGTATATTTGTAGAGAAACATACTGATACTCGAGCAAATATATAGTTTGTTTATTTTATTTGTTTACAAGACCTATAATTAAATTCAGCAGAACTTGTTTAAGATTCTTCATAGACTATAAATATAAACTATAATTTTAACGAAAGTTTTTTTTCTTCTCTCTCCTGTCAATTAAAGTAACCTTAAAATTGAGGAGAGAATTCAAGTTACTACGAGAAGCTATTTTCCAATATATATAATATATATATATATATATATATATATATATATATATATATATATATATATATATATATATATATATATATATATATATATATATATATATATATATATATATATATATGCTCCCAAGTACGTTCGATTTATTATTTAGGAAACTTTTGTTTTGTTAGGTTAGGTTAGGTTAGGTTAAGTAAGGTTAGGTTAGGTACTGTAAGACACGTTAATAAAATTGGAATGAGAGCATTTTCTACACAAGGTCATATATATATATATATATATATATATATATATATATATATATATATATATATATATATATATATATATATATATATATATATATATATATATATATAATAAAAATCATTTAAAAAAAAAAAAAAAATCCTTTTATTTTTTGGAATTTCTTAGTATCCGAACAGAAATGGGTGGAGCTTCATAAAAACGCATATCAAATGTACGAAAGATCTAAAGAAAAGCCTGCAGAATTAGAAATAAAGCACCATTTTACAATCAAATATTTGCCTCTTCAAAGATAATCAACAATATTAGTCTTGTGAAAGAGATCTATCGATAAATATGGATTTATAAATAGTTTATCTATATTAACAAACTTTATATTATAGTATTATTGTTTTAAATGTTATCGGTAATGTATATCATTGTGACTTTAAATATTTATAGACATTTTTTCCTTATTTTTATGCATCTCTTTCTCGTTTTTGAAGTATTAATAAGATATCTTCTTAATACAAATTAAAGTATATATCAAATTTAAGTAACTTTTATTACGAAGGAATTAACCAATTAGATGTAAGATCGAGGAGATTATATTACTAGTTTCTCTTCAGATTCCCAAATAAGGTAAGACCATAATAATATCTTCGTCTTTACTTTCAGTCAAATAAAACAAACTTCCTCCTCTTAAAAACGTCTAATTTTAAGACCACCAAAATTTTCATAAATAGTTTTGAAAATTCCACTTGAGTTAAAACTTTTTTTTTTTTTTTTGGCCTTGGGACTCTTTGGTAGCACGATGACCGATTTGACTTACCTTGAATTTCTCCCAAATGCTAACGTTGATTAGCAACATCATTGTTGATCAAAACTACTTAAAAAAGCTTCTATATAATATATTTATATATATATATATATATATATATATATATATATATATATATATATATATATATATATATATATATATATATATATATATATATATATATATATATATATATATATATATATATATATATATATATATATATATATATATATATAAGCAGCTGGTGTGAAAGGTGCAATGAAGCTAAGGCAAAGGTGTTCTAGGAAGACTCAGGACTGAGGCTACGAAAGATATGAAAGGTCCAATAAGGCATTTGGCGCTCAGAGCTTTAAAAAAAAAATGATGAATTGTTTTAGACGTCTTGAAAATCTTTTGCTCTCATACTGTGCTTTGGGGAATATAACCCCCATATAATCTTATAGTCTTCTGGGAACTTTTTATTTCTCTTTCTGTCTTAAGAAAATCTCTTCTCTAAATTATAGCCTGAGAGCTTTCATATCTCATCTGAAATACATGGCAACACTGATGATCTTGTAGTTAGTTATTATAGATAAGAATTAGTAAATCTTAGTGGAACTATTTGTGACTGGATAGTTTAGATTCCGATATAGGGCCATAGAGTTACTCACCACGAGAAGGTAGTTAAAAATAATCCAAATTGATTGTATTAAATAAATGCAAAAGGTTAGAATTATAGTTATATTGGTTAGCTAAAGAAGTGTTAGTAGAGCCTGATGGTACCAAAAATTAATTTCAAACTTGGGTCTGAAAATTTTAACAGACGTATTATATATATATATATATATATATATATATATATATATATATATATATATATATATATATATATATATATATATATATATATATATATATATATTATATATATTATATATATATATATACAGGGTATTCATAAATTCTCTCTACAATTTAAGAAATTTATTACAAAGGCAATTAATGGTTTGTGTTTGTCAGATTTATTTTATGCACTCTGTGGTTATCAGAGTATTTAATCGCATTAGGCTTGTGTTTATCAGGCACTCTCTTGATGGAATAGTGGCAAAAAAAAAACCTTCAATATCTACTCATTGTGTAATAAATTTATTTTAATTGTAGAGACTATATATATATATATATATATATATATATATATATATATATATATATATATATATATATATATATATATATATATATATATATATATATATATATATATATATATATATATATATATATATATATATATATATATATATATATATATATATATATATATATAATATATATATATATATATATATGGCTCAGAAGCTCAGTCGATCGAGCACTCGCTTAGCACGCGAGAGACCCGGGTTCGAAGCCGGGTTGGAGTAGAGAAACTCGAGTAATTCTCTTGCGTTTAGCTCCTCCCACTTATACGTAATATGTACACCAGCGGAGTGGTAGCTGATAGTGGAATCAAAATCGGCATATGCGATAGGCATGGCCAGCCAGCGGATGCTTGCCGCTGACCAGTGAAACTCTTGATTCACCCTCAAATAAACCTACTGACAAGGCCTATAACCGATCTTGGGGGCGAATTTTGATTTGATATATATATATATATATATATATATATATATATATATATATATATATATATATATATATAATATATATATATATATATATATATATATATATATATATATATATATATATATATATATATATATATATATATATATATAATTTCTGCCATTATTGAAAACATTTCTTCAAAAATTTCTCATTGTATTTATTGTTTAAAGTTAAATAAATTTGTAAAATATCCTGAAACTAAAAATATCCTATTTTAAATTATCCTAAATTTGTTTTGCAAAAGTCTCAGAATCTTTTAAATTATACTTAAGATACAGAGCAGCGCTTCCTAACTGGGGTGGGTCTACACAGACCCCCAGGGAACCAAAGCAGCTTTGAGGGTGGTCCTCAAGGGAAAAATTTTTTACTACGAGGGTCCATAACTTGAGCTAAGCCTTAGCTATATGAGTATATGGGAGTCCATATACGTAAAGCTACACTACAAATATTGTCCTAACGAATCGTTGGGACAAGTGGCAAAAAATGTCAACAAATTTTCAGTTATTTTCTTATTAGAAAATAAATCGGTGAAGCAACTTTCTTATGCTTAAACGTGTCTTTTCTACATATTTTCCACTTGTCCCAACGATTCGTTAGGACAATTTTTGCAATGTAGGACTCAGGGGGGGTCAACAAGCCAAAAAAGAGTTGAGAACCCCTGATATAGAGTGAATGAAACAAAGATAAGGAGACCCTTTTGCTTATCTGACCCGATTAACGTCGTTAAATTATAAAATGAAGTTTTTGAAATATATAAAAACTGTTCTAAAAAAAATAATTAAATAAGCTAAAATAATTAATAATAATTAATTAAAATAATTGAGCAAGAATTTATTTAACAGAACATAAATATGAAGAATGAGTTAGCAGCATAAAATTATATATAATTAATATATATTATTCATATACAAGTTATGTAAAATTTTAATAAACATTTCATCCCTATAATTAGTACAATGGTTTATCGCTAGAGCGATTGAAAGCGCTGGTTCGATTCCTAGGTCGTATCCTAGAACGTTCCCCTCCTCAAATATATATTATATATATATATATATATATATATATATATATATATATATATATATATATATATATATATATATTATATATATATATATATATATATATATATATTATATATATATATATATATATATATATATATATATATATATATATATATATATATTATATATATATATATAATATATATATATATATATATATATATATATATATATATATATATATTATATTATATATTATATATATATATAATAAATATAATTTAAAAAAAAAAAAAAAAAAAAATTTTTTATTTATTTTTATAATTAGAAAATAAAAATAAATTTTTAATTAAATTTAGTCTTTTTTTTAATTTGATAATTAGATATATATTGTAACCAATTATTTATTTAAAAATTTATTTAAATATTTTAAATATTAAAAAATAATGATTAAGGTAAAGAAAAAATTATTAATTTGAACGCAAATTTTTATATGCATTAAAATAAAAATATTTTTCTTTGTTAATTATTTTTTTAATTAATAATTAATTAATTTAATAATACATTCTCAGTAAAATAACTTAAAAACTATTACATAATTATTTTTTTAATAATTAAATAATTTAATAATTCAGAAAAATAATTTAAAAACTATTAATAATTATTTTTAATAATTAAATAATTTAATAAAAATTCAGTAAAATAATTTAAAAACTATTAAATAATTTAATAATAAATTTTCAGGAAAAATTTTTTTTTTTTTTTTTTTTTTTTTTTTTTTTTTATTTTTAATAATTAAATTTTTAGTAAATTTTAAAAAAAATTTCAAAACCTATTAAATAATTATTTTTTAATAATTAAATAATTTAATAAAAAAAATTTTCAGTAAAATAATTTAAAAAGTATTAAATAATTCAAAAACTTGTTATACAAAAGCAATAATATGCGAGCAAAATACTCTTCTCTGATTGGCTGTTTTCGCGTGCAGGCTTCAAATCGTGGGAAGCAAAAGTCGGGTTGTTTGCATACATAATATATAATAAAAAGATAATGTTAGGAATTATTTTTTTTTTTAAATTTATAATAAAAAGATATGATCAATTACTTTTTTTCCTAAATATATAATAAGAAATAATATTATAAATTATTACTTTTTTTTTTTTTTTTTTTTTTTTTTTTTTTTTTTTTATTTTTTTAAAATTTTAAAATTTTTTTAAATTATTATTATTATTATTTTATTATTATTATTATTATTATTATTTATTATTATTATTATTTATTATTAGTTTTATTATTATTATTATTATTATTATTATTATTATTATTATTATTATTATTATTATTTTTTAACCTTTTTTAAATACCATCTTCAATTTTCAGTTTCTCTTTTCTCCTGTTTTGGTAAAAAAAGAATTGTTTTTTTTATTATTATTATTATTATTATTATTATTATTATTATTATTATTATTATTATTTAACCTTTTTTTAAATATCTTCAATTTTCAGTTTCCTTTCTCGTATTTTGGTAAAAAAAAAAGTTTTTTGCATTATTATTATTAATTATTATTATTATTATTATTATTATTATTATTATTATTATTATTATTATTATTATTATTATTATTATTATTATTATTTTTATTTAACATTTTTATCTAAATTTCAAATCAAATTATATAAATTCAGAAAACATATATCACAATTTGCGGAAAAAAAATAATAAACTAATTATTTCTTTGTT
>SEYY01017471.1:97500-102442 GCA_009176605.1 Armadillidium nasatum
TATATATATATATATATATATATATATATATATATATATATATATATATATATATATATATTATTATATATATATGTAATCCGCATACTACAGTGTATTAAAGAGTATTTGAAGAAGCAAATGAAACAGAGTTTATGAAAAGACGTACGAAAACCTTTAGAGTTGGATCATTAATACTGTAAACCGTTCGTTCGTGTTCCGATACCAAAAGACCTTCAATAAGTTGTATTTCAAATTCAGTGTTAATGGTTTGATTGTCCCCAGGATTACTAAAAATGATGCATCTTAAATGCCATTGTTTACAATTGTGCGAAAAATTTCCGAGAACTTCCAAAAACTATGTTTCAGAGGTGCATTTCACCCCTCCACTTTCAGATGGGGTTATGTTGAGCTTCAGTTTCAAAGAATGACTTAGTATCATTCACTAACAACTTGGTCAAAGATATTTTTTGAAAACCAGTTTTCATTCTATTCACATTCTTGGAACATTTTTCATAAAATTTCGCGTCTAATAATGCTGATCATAGGAATAACTTTACACCTTCATAGTTAAATTTTTGTTATATTTATTTTAAGTATTTTAAAAACAAAATCTATACACACACACACACACACACAAAATATCGACATAACCTTTAGGATTTTCTTAAGAAAAGCTTCAAACTAACGGAGCGTAACTATCAATTTTGTCACCCGGGCAAAAGTTTTAGACAGGCTCCCCCCCCCCTCCCTTCTTCTAATTTTTCTTTTTGCTTGTCGTATTTTGATATACTTCATGTTGGACACACGCACGCACGTACACGCACACACACAATATATATATATATATATATATATATAATATATATATATATATATATATATATATATATATATATATATATATATATATATATATATATATATATAATATATATAAATATGCGGATTTTTTTCAAAATAATTCCAAAGTTCTTTTTACCCCCCCCCCTCCTGTCTGGCGCCCGGGGCAAGAGGTACCCCCTTACCCCTCCTAACTACGCCCCTGTGACAAACTCGATGGATAAAATCAGCAAATTCAAATATATATTTTTATATATTTTTCCTCTTACGTTTTTCTCGTATTTTTAATCTTATAATATTTTTTAATCCTGTATTTGTAACCTAATATATCTATACATACTATTATAAATATATATATATATATATATATATAATATATATATATATATATATATATATATATATATATATATATATATATATATATATATATATATATATTGTTTTCTTAACCAAAATTTGTAAATTAATCCTTAATATTATTTGATAATCCTATATTATTTTAATCTTATATTATTTTCTTTATCTATATTTATTAATCTCGTATTTGATCCTACATTTTTTTGAATAATGTTTTGGAATCGCAATACTCTTAACTCTTTAATAATCATCTTGTACGTTAGTATAGCATAATGGGAGTTGCGTGTCTATTGGTGGATCTATTGGTGAAATGAAACTCTTTAGAGAAGTTGCAATCCTCGATAAAGGGCGAAGGTCAAGGGTTTTTATTTGGTTTCTATTTATTTATTTATTTTTTTAAGAAATGAACCAACCAATAATCAATCCTCATCTTTTGTGCTTAATTTTAACCTTTTTGTTAATCAGCTTCTAGGCAAGTTTTTCTCTCCTTCCAAATTAATTTTTTTTTTTTTTTAACGAAAATATTTTTTCTCTAAAAATTCCAACTCAAATTTTAGATTATATAGGAATGTGGCTCTGAGGATTACGATTGAGGGAAGAGAAGATGAAAATTGGCAGCTGACCTAACCAGAGATAGCCTGAAGGCGGAGGGGTGAAATGCATCTCTGAAACAAATAAATTTTGAATGTTATCGGCAATTTTTTACACAAATATTTTAAAGCAATTAATTACTCGATATATAATATATATATATATATATATATATATATATATATATATATATATTATATATATATATATATATATATATAATTCCCAGGAAGGTTTTCACCAGTCATTGGAACCAGGGTCTTTCTCCATCAGCTCTTAAAAGTTCTTCTCTTAGAGCCCTCTAAAAGATCATGTTTATTTCGGCTCGTTGGTTTCAATATATATTTACAAGCTTACAAGCTTTAAATTCCAAGATAGCGTTTTCTCTCCTTCAGTGGGACTAGCATCGTTTTCCATCTAACTTCTAAACACTCTCTCCTAAAGCTCACCAGAAGATCATGATTCACGAAGCTATGTTTTCCCATGCCTGTCCTGGAGTAGTTTTTATATATATATATTATATATATATATATATATATATATATATATATATATATATATTATATATATATATATATAATAAACCTAGGTTTAACTCTACTTGTTCTCGCTCTATTCGCCGCAAAAATGCTGCCTTCAGTGATTACCTTCGTCTTTAAACTCCAGAAACTCCTGCAACTTTTATTTCATTCTGGAACTGTGCAAAATCGTGACACCAAAAACTAAATTCTCCGTCGCAAAGGTAATAATCTTTTTGGTTCCTCTTCATCACGTTCATTCTGACACTCTGCAAATAGTGTCTACTCTAACTTTACTTTCTCATCCTTCCCTCATTTAGTATCTTCTGACGGCGTAACTGCCGTCTTACCTTCTACTAAAGCTCAACTCTTCGCTTAAACTTTTTCCTCCAATTCAACCTTAGACGATTCTGAAGCTTCCTGCGCCTTCAATCCCCTCCAACTCATTTATTCATAAAATTGTAATTTCTTCTAAAGATGTCATTTCTGCTCTCTCTGAGGTTAACACTAAGAAGGCGTATGATCTCAATGGTATCCTCCTGTGGTTCTCAAAACTTGTACTTTCGAGCTTGCACCCTACTTTGGTAAACTATTTCATCTTTATCTTTCTACTTCAACTTTCCCTTCTTGCTGGAAGCGAGCTCATTCAGCCTGTGCCGAAGAAGAGGGACCCCTCTCAACCCTCCAACTGCCTTCCCATTTCTTTGACCTCCGTTCTTTCTAAAGTTTTCGAATCTATCTTTGACAGGAAAATTTGGAAACATCTCAATTCTTCTAATCTTATCTCTGATCTTCTTTATGACTTTCGTAAAAAATGTTCTACTGGTGATCTTTCCCTTCTCTCTAACCTCATCTCTAACCCTTGGTCCTCCACTCTTAGGCATTTCGGTAAATCTTTTGCTTTCGATAGAGTCTTGCACATAGCTTTGATTTCAAAACTTCCCTCTTTCGGAATCTATCCTTCTCTCTGTTTCCTTTCCGGTCGTCCTATAGCAGCTGTTGTTCTCCCCTGTATGGAATACGAATTACACATCTGGAGTGGTTCCCCCTTCAAAGGTAGAGCCTAGGACTTTTCATCTTATTAACTCTTCCACTCTCAATAATTCTCTCGTCTCTTTCTGCCAGTCAAATTGTTACGTCACTCTCTCTGTACTGTCGTTATTACAAGAGACACTGCTCTTCTGACTTTCCCGCCGCATACCTCTTCCACTGAGAAGGGCTCGTGAGACATGCCTTTCTACAAAGTCTCATCTTTTCTCTGACTCCAGACTTAAGTGTTATGCTCATTCTTACATGTACTTTACTTGTAAAGTCTGGAACACACTCCCTTTATCTATTTTCCCAACATCCGATAACTTACGCACCTTCAAATGCCGTGTATAGGGACATGTGAGTCTTTGACTTCACCAGATTTCCGACTTTATCCCTAACGCTGGTGGAAATTTTAGTAGATCTATGGCCTTTGCCCACCTGAGATGAAAATTATATATATATATATATATATATATAATATATATATATATATATATATATATATATATATATATATATATATATATAACTTTTGGTTGGTAAAGGCCAGAGGCCTACCAATTTCCACCAGTGTTGTAGAAATTTCAGAAATCTGGTCGCTAATGGCCGATGTGACCCGATACACGACGTTTAAAAAGTGTTCAAGTCAAAGGAAGTTGGGAAAACAGACAAAGGGAGTGTGTTCCAGACTTTCCCAGTAAAGTGCATGTAAAGTAATAACTTTATTACCATATATTTACAGGATTAATTAACAATATTAAAAAAAAGGAATAAATCTGTAAATAAACAAATAATAAATAAATATCTAAATAAATAAATGCAATTAATTAATAATAAAGTTAGATAATAAATAGCCAATTAATATAAAAAAATGAAATGAAATGATGAAAGAGAAAATAATAGATAACTAAATATAAATAAAAAAAAATAAAAATAAAAAAAAAATCTTTATTTTTAGAGCAAGATATAAAAAAATATCAAAATCCATAAATTACATTACAGGTTGCCAAAATTAATACCCCCACAACTCTAAAATTATCGTTAAAAAGGAAAAAAATAAATAATAAAAAATAAAAACTTAAAAAAATAAAAAATAAAAAAATAAAATAAAAAATAATAATAATAATGATAATAATAGTTCATGTTAAGTAAAGATTAAAGGCTTAATTATATTTCTCCCCTAATTTGTATTTTATCTTTTAAGAAATGCTTCAAATTATTGTTATATTAAGCTTAATGTCTGGAAAAGCAAAATAGAAGACAAATTGAACGAGGCAATTTCATGATGATGAAGAGATTGATTCGAAGTTGAAAGAAACGCAATTGATTGGATCATGAATTATAATTAAATTGTACTAAATATGATTTATCTTTACACCAATTGAAGAAAATTTAAATTTCTTATATATATATATATATATATATATATATATATATATATAATATATATATATATTATATATATATATATATATATATATATATATATATATATATATATATATATATATATATATATATATATATATATATATTATATATATATATATATATATATATATATATATATATATATATATATATATATATATATATATATAATATATATATATATATAT
>SEYY01017472.1:0-14923 GCA_009176605.1 Armadillidium nasatum
CTGTCTTCTGAAATCTTTACCTTCTTCTTCAGAGAGAGCGCTCCATTCAATGAATTTTTTATAGTAAACTTAAAACCATTACTAAGAAATGACTTGTCCACACGACGTACCATTTCAAATGCAAAATCTTTTTTAAACTTTACCTTTCTACTTCTGAAGAAAAAATCCAATCCAAAAAGAAATCAATTTCTTTAAAATCCACTGTTGATAATGAGTATATCAAATGCCGCGCAAAGTTTTCTATATCAGATGAACTACAACTTTTTTTAAAATTTTGAATTTCATTTGAAGACAGAGCCCATTCCAAACTCTTATCAACATATTTTATTTTACGAGAGTACAAATGAATTTCAAACTCTTGCCACACATATAATATAAAATTTTTTAACCATTCTTTTACCTCTTCAGCAGAAAAAACCCAATTCAGAATCTTTTGAAACTTTTTCCCCTTATTGTCAAGAACTAAAGAAAATAAAACTTCTTTTACATCCTTATCATTAAATAGTTCCTTTTTGAAACTTTCAATTCTTCCTTTTCGGTACACAACATTCAATAAACAAATCAATTCTCCTTAGATCACAAGCCTTAAAGGATATTTTACCTATCCTATTCCCTTGTAACCTTACAATATTCGATTTCTCTTCCAAGGTTGCACTTGAAAAAATCAGTCGTATAATTTTTTCATCTTCAATGGTAAATGGAGATTCAAAAAACTCACATATTACGTACGAGCAATCTAACCATTCAAAATCTGAGTAAAAGACAGAAAAAATACTAATCATAAATGTTTTATCTATTCCTTCAAAGTGGAAGAAAAACCTTTTTAAAGATGGAGAACTTTGAATCCAAAAATCTCTCAAAATGTTATGATAATCACATAACTTACGAGACGATTTATTTTTCATTAAACTCACTATCCTGTAGATAAGTAAACAAAATCCAGTATCCGGTAACACTTCCCAAAATTGACTCACTATATCCCATAAACATGTGTTGATAAGGCCAACTTAATGAATGGAACAATACATAATGCAACAAAAGTGGCTCGAAGAACACCTTCAACTGCCTCTGATCTAAATGGTGAAGCAAAAATATTACCATTTCAAGATATTTCTGAAATGGTAAAAATAATTGAAGAGGAAGCAAAAACTTATTTTTGAGTCTACCAAAGGATTCCTTATCACACATTAAGTCACTCAAATTATCTCTAGTAAAAATCAGAGCCTCCTCTTTTTCTGTCTCATTCAATTCTTCAAAGCACTTTTTGAATGCCACATCACTGCAGTTTCTATATGACTTTTTGACGAAAGTCTTCTTAAATTTGTATAATGAAAAACTGTCATCCCTTCTTTCCATTAAAACTTGAAGTCCTCCCAACAGAAAGTAAGACCATATATCAGCCATCTCATCGCGACCACCGATACAAAAACCATTTTTAAATACCTTATTTTCAACTTTGGGTCTCTTATGTTCTGGTAATTGCTCCCATAAAACAGGAATAACATCAGACAAACAGTAATGACAAGCAATACAAAATTTAAAGGAAGGGCTTAATTCAGTGTCCTTTAAAATCTCTCTTGCAGCCTTTTCTTCATTAAGTATTCCTTTTGAGGTAAAGAAAGAACTTCTGAGGAAGGAACAACTATAATCTAAGCGCAAATCAAACTCTTTCTTACAAAATTTTGCCCATTCTATAGACCGAGTTAGACAAAAAAGAACTACAAGTATTGGTATTTTTTTTCTCAATCCAAAAGGCAATTTCTTTAATTCATTTAATACTTTCTTCTCCATATTTTTAAACAACGATTTGTTTCCATCCATACCACAAACTACGATAGAATCAAGATTTGGCAGTCTTAAAATTTCCTTTTGAATTCTAATTTGTTTGCAAGCTCAATGGCCAATTTGAATTCCACAAAGTTCTTCCAAACGAGAAACCATTTCTGGAAAAGATATATATATATATATATATATATATATATATATATATATATATATATATATATAATATATATATATATATATATTATATATATATATATATATATATAATATATATATATATATATATATATATATATATATATATAAATATCTCCAGAAAAAACTAAATGTTTTTTTTATTGTAAATGTATTTTATATTTTTTATTTTAAATATTATTTGGAAACTTCTGTAAATGGCAACTTTGGTTCTGAGGTACTATTCAGTGAGAGATTGTTTTGAAGAGACCGGATGGAACCACCATGAAAATACATGTTCTAATAATACATTAAATAATTTTTGCTCTGGATTTGTTGTGCCTTATTAATTGAGTGGTTTAATATAATAAAATATCTTAATTAATATTTTCTGATATATAAATAAATTTGTTGGTTGTTGCAGTGAGTTTGATTGCCTTGTAATTCTTATGTATGGTAATCATAGTGGAAGCTGAATTTTGATCTAGGTCACCTTAAGCCAAAGGTCAATTGTAAAACCCACAGCTTCCCAAGTGGTGTCAGAAGTGGGATTTTGCTGCAATATAAATTTTTAAAATATGACATCAAATGATCATGTGGTTATTTCTATGCGTTTAGACACAGCACCAAATGGTTGCCAGGGGTTCTAAGAATATAGGGCCTCATACAATCAAGGCATAAGGTCATTTGATATGAATAATTAAAACCACAAACCAAATGAACCAACTACTCAGAGCACAGGTAATAATCTACCATACCAAAACCATAACAGGAATAAGTACCAGACATTTTTATGTACAACTATTATCAGAAGAGAATAAACAGATACAATTAAGCCAGTTAAACTTTCCACCTATAATGATAATGAACCAATCTGGCTTAAACACACAGAATATCTAATTTTATCATCTGTGAAGTATCAAGGCAAACATTTTAAAAATTTATTGATTGCCTGATAATACCCAATCGATCCAACTGACTTTTTATAGAGTTTCAAAGTTTATCAGATAGCACTTACAGAACTGAGGAATAAAATTAAGTTTGAACATTCCAGGTTGTGTCCTATTTATATGTTCATATGCATTATGGCCCAATACTACTTGCAATTTTTTTATGAACTGCTTTGGATTTTCAAACTTAATTTTATTCACTGAAAACGATATCTGTACTTGATGTCTATCTGATAATTCATTTTTGTTTATAATTATTTCTCTGATTATTTCAAAGTCAGTTGGATCAGATTGGATATTATCAGGCAATTCACATATAATTTCCGTGGGTAAAAGCCTTGTTATGCCTTGATACTTCACAGATGATAATGTAATATCATTTGATATTCTGTGTGTTTAAGCCAGCATTGAGTATCATTATCATTATAGGATGGAAAGTTTAACTGGCTTAATTGTATGTTTATTCTCTTCTGATAATAGTTGTACATAAAAATGTCTGGTACTTATTCCTGTTATGGTTTTGGTATGGTAGATTATTACCTGTGCTCTGAGTAGTTGGTTCATTTGGTTTGTGGTTTTAATTATTCATATCAAAAGACCTTATGCCTTGATTGTATGAGCCACTATGTAATGAAAGCCCCTGGCAACCATTTGGTGCTGTGTCTAAAGGCATAGAAATACCCACATGACCATTTAAAAATTGATATTGCAGCAAAATCCCACTTCTGACACCACTTTGGGAAGCTGTGAGGTGTTGGAATTGTACACTATACTTAAGGTGACTTAGATCAAGATTCAGCTTCCACTATGATTACCTTATACATAAGAATTACAAGGCAATCAAACTCACTGCAACAACCGACAATTTATTTAATATATCAGAAAAATATTAATTAAGATATTTATTATATTAAACCACTCAGTTCATAAGGCACAACAAATCCAGTACCAAAATTATTTAATGTATTATCAGAACATGTATTTTCAATGGTGGTTCCACTCCGGTCTCTTCAAAACAATTTCTCACTGAAAAACACCTCAGAACCATGGTTGCCATTTACACAAGTTTCCAAATAATATTTAAAATAAATATAATATAAAATACATTTACAAATAAAATAAAAAATTTAGTTTTAAAGTTCTGGAGATGATATATATATATATATATATATATATATATATATATATATATATATATATATATATATATATATATATATATATATATATATATATATATATATATATATATATATATATATATATATATATATATATATATATATATATATATATATATATATATATATATATATCTTTTCCAGAAATGGTTTCTCGTTTGGAAGAACTTTGTGGAATTCAAATTGCCATTGAGCTTGCAAACAAATTAGAATTCATAAAGGAAATTTTAAGACTGCCAAATCTTGATTTTGATCGTAGTTTGTGGTATGATGGAAACAAATCGTTGTTTAAAAATATGGAGAAGAAAGTATTAGAATGAATTGAAGAAATTACCTTTTGGATTGAGAAAAAAAATACCAATACCTGTAGTTCTTTTTTGTCTAACTCGGTCTATAGAATGGGCAAAATTTTGTAAGAAAGAGTTTGATTTGCCCTTCGATTATAGTTGTTCCTTCCTCAGAAGTTCTTTCTTTACCTCAAAAGGAATACTTAATGAAGAAAAGGCTGCAAGAGAGATTTTAAAGGACACTGAATTAAGCCCTTCTATTAAATTTTGTATAGCTTGTCATTACTGTTTGTCTGATGTTATTCCTGTTTTATGGGAGCAATTACCAGAAGACAAGAAACCCAAAATTGAAAATAAGGTATATTGTAATGGTTTTTGTATCGGTGGGCGCAATGAGATGGCTGATATATGGTCTTATTGTTTGTTGGGAGAACTACAATTTATAATGAAAAATGCGGATGACAGTTTTCCATTATACAAATTTAAGAAGACTTTCGCCAATGAGTCATATAGAAATTGCAGTGATGTGGCATTCAAAAAGTGCTTTGAAGAATTGAATGAGACAGAAAAAGAGGAGGCTCTGATTTTTACTAGAGATAAGTTGAGATACTTAATGTGTGATAAGGAATCCTTTGGTAGACTCAAAAATAAGTTATTTGTTTCCTCTTCAGTTATTTTTACCATTTCAGAAATATCTTGAAATGGTAATATTTTTGCTTCACCATTTAGATGAGAGGCAGTTGAAGGTGTTCTTCGAGCCACTTTTGTTGCATTATGTATTGTTCCATTCATTAAGTTGGCCTTATCAACACTTGTTTATGGGTATAGTGAGTCAATTTTGGGAAGTGTTACCGGATACTGGATTTTGTTTACTTATCTACAGGATAGTGAGTTTAATGAAAAATAAATTATCTCGTAAGTTATGTGATTATCATAACATTTTGAGAGATTTTTGGATTCAAAGTTCTCTATCTTTAAAAAGGTTTTTCTTCCACTTTGAAGGAATAGATAAAACATTTATGATTAGTATTTTTTCTGTCTTTTACTCAGATTTTGAATGGTTAGATTGCTCGTACGTAATATGTGAGTTTTTTGAATCTCCATTTACCATTGAAGATGAAAAAATTATACGAATGATTTTTGAAAGTGCAACCTTGGAAGAGAAATCGAATATTGTAAGGTTACAAGGGTATAGGATAGCTGAAATATCCTTTAAGGCTTGTGATCTAAGAAGAATTGATTTGTTTATCGAATGTTGTGTACCAAAAGAAAGATTTAAAAGTTTCAAAAAGGAACTATTTTATGATAGGGATGTAAAGTTTGTTTTATTTTCTTTAGTTCTTGACAATAAGGGGAAAAAGTTTCAAAAGATTCTGAATTGGGTTTTTTCTGCTGAAGAGGTAAAAGAATGGTTAAAAAATTTTATATTATATGTGTCGCAAGAGTTTGAAATTTCATTTGTACTCTCGTAAAATAAAATATGTTGATAAGAGTTTGGAATGGGCTCTGTCTTCAAATGAAATTCAAAATTTAAAAAAAAGTTTAGTTTTAGATATAGAAAACTTTGCGCGGCATTTGATATACTCATTATCAACAGTGGATTTTAAAGAAATTGATTTCTTTTTGGATTGGATTTTTTCTTCAGAAGTAGAACTAGTAAAATTTAAAGAAAGATTTGGCATTTGAAATGGTACATCATATGGGTGAGTTTTCTATTGATTTAAGTTTACATGAAAGAATCATTAATTGGTGCGCTCTCTTTCAAGAAGAAAGTAAAGATTTCAGAAGACAGGTTGCATTTAGTGAGAAAGTAATTGAATACTACAGTAAGCTTGTTGCACAAAGACAATTATCTGAAGTAGATTCATTCATTCAATGGGCAGAACTGACAGAAACGGAAGTGAAAAACTTTATAAAACTTTTATATTTAATGTAGAAGGAAAAATATTTTCTTCCTGTGTTTCTCATATCAAATGGTAAAGGAGTTTTGTCAAGAAATTGGACCCTATTTTCAAAAGAGGAAGTTAGGGAGTTTTATTCTCTTTTGACAAAGGAACTTGATCTCTATACTCAGACTACTGAAAAAAATACCAAATTAAATGATATAAAAATTTTTCAATGGATTTCCCTCTTCTGAGGAGGAAATAAAAAGACACAAAGAAGATTTACTGTTTAAAAGCCTTATTAACCTTATTGAATATTTTGTAATGGAAAACAGGTGGGATGAAATGGAAGAACTTTTTAGGTTGGTGTTTCTCCTCCAAAACAGAAATTATTGAATTCAAGAAAAAGATTCCCTTAAAGATAAATGACATGTTAGAATTTAATTTTAAGTCAGAGATACGATGATGTTGACAAATTCTATACTTGGACAGGTGTTCACAACAGCTTAAAAAAGGAATTACTAAAAAATGCCATATTTGACAGTCGTATTTACCAAATTGTCTTGGAGGGGTTTTTCAGTGTTAGTAATGGAAAAATTGAGGGATTATTAAACTTTTTGTCCGCAAATGACTTGTTATCGAACAAATGGGAAGAAAGGGATTTAATATGGCATTATAAGCTTTAAATAGAAGTAATTTTTCCAATGTCAATTGAAGAAATGCAAACTTTTTTATAAACTTGTTTGACGAACTCAACAACATATTGAAAGTCCGACTGAAAATGAAACTTGAATCTTCTCTTCAAATTAATTCAAAAAAAAAAAAAAAAAGTCAACATTGTTGACATTTTTAAAATTGCATTCTCTCATTTTTGTTTTGAATTGTTTTAATTAAAAACTTACATTTTGTTTCATGTTTTTTTTTTCTTTCTTCTTAATTTTTAAAAATCCTTTCAATGGTTAAAATTTCTTAATTTTTAATTAATTTTCTATTAAAAAATTCACATTTTCTTATTTGACTTTATAATAAAAAGTATTCTCAGTTGTAATAAAATTTGTCACTTACAGTTGTCATGGTTTTTTAGGTTTTATACACTGATATATATATATATATATATATATATATATATATATATATATATATATATATATATATATATATATATATATATATATATATATATATATATATATATATATATATATATATATATATATATATATATATATATATATATATATATATATATATATATATATATATATATATATATATATATATATATATATATATATATATATATATATATATATATATATATATATATATATATATATATATATATATATATATATATATATATATATATATATATATATATATATATATATATATATATATATATATATATATATATATATATATAGGGATGGAATGAAGTATCGGTATCGGGTATCGGTATCGGTAAAATTTTTGGACAAGAGTAAAGTATCGGTAGTAGGTATCGGCAATTTTTATTTTAGGTATCGGTATCGGTAAAAATTTTGGTATCGCTCCATCCCTAATATATATATATATATATATATATATATATATATATATATATATATATATATATATATATATATATATATATATATATATATATATATATATCTATATATATATATAAAAGTCTGCTGGAGGAGGATTCGAAACGAGACTTCTAAGATGGTAAGTCAAAGCACTACCAGCTGAGCCATGACAGTTCAAATGGAGATCACAATGAGAAGGCTCATGAAATGCACCTTACGCAGACTAACTCAAAGGATCCCTTACGAGTGCACTCAGACTCTGAGTTAGCAGGTCAGTGCAGTCGAGGGGATTCTTTGAGTTAGTCTGCATGGGTTGTATTTCATGAGCCTTCTCATTGTGATCTCCTTTTGAACTGTCATGGCTCAGTTGGTAGCGCTTTGACTTACAATCTTAGAGGTTGTGGTTTCAAATACTCGTTCAGTAGACGTGAATTTTACATAAAATCTATTGCGAATAGGTGGTGTAATATACCTACTAACTATATATATATATATATATATATATATATATATATATATATATATATATATATATATATATATATATATATATATATATATATATATATATATATATATATATATATATATATATATATATATATATATATATATATATATATATATATATATAAACAATACCCCCATCTGCACCTGGTGCAGATGGGGGTTTTGGTTTGGCTTATTTGGAATTTGTATTTGTAGTGTTGGAGGTTTGGGTGATGGCTGCATCTCAGCTTGGATAAAGTTGTTTGTGTAGGGATGGGGAGAGTGTCGATTGTTTTGGAGATGTTAGGGGTGTGTGTGTGTTTTGAATGTTGTTGGGTTTGCGCTTCCTTAGGTGTCTGTAAATGTGGTGTGGATATGTTTAATGTGGGAGACATTGTTAGGGGGGAGGGATATTGTTGAGGATAAGTTTGTAGAAATGTGCGGGATATGATGGAGGTTGTTTTAGTCTGTGTCTGTTTGGGTTTGAGAGGGTGGTATGGCAAGGATGATCGGGCAATAGTGTTTTAGAGTAGAATTGTGTATCTGTCATTTTTAGTGTGAAGTTATGGGAAGGATTTTGGTTTCATTTTGTAGGTGTGTTGTGGGGTAGTTGACGTGCATCTAGTTATTATTCTGAGGGCTTTGTTCTTTGTGATTTGTAGTTTGTTTTGTTTGGAAAGTAATGGGTGCCGTAAAGGGGCTAAGTAACTGAGGATGGGACGTATGAGTTGTTTGTATGTTGTGATAGCTATGTGTTGATAATTGTGTATGTTTGCATTGGCTATGATTTTTAGTGTATTTAATTTTCGGTTTGCGGATAAATTGATATTTTGTATGTGTTTTGAGAATGTAAGGTAAGGATCTAATGTTATTCCCAGAATCTTTGGGTATTTGTTTATGGGGATAAGTGTGTCTGTTTAGTCGGACTTGGGGGTGTGAAGGATGATAATTGACGGTCAGTTGTAATGAGTGTTATTGAGGATTTGCTGGGGGAAGCAGTCATTCTGTTTGTTGTTAACCATTCTTGTTTTTGGTTGATGTATTCTTGTTAAATGGATGGCGGTATCAAGGTTTTGGTAAGTTGTTGCAACGGTGATGTCTGCATATGTTGTGATATTTGTGTGCAAGAACTGAGGTGTTGGTAGGTTGGACTTGAGAAAATTAAATATATTTAGACTTTAGTAAAGCTTTTGATGAGGTACCCCATGAAAGGCTGAAATAAAAGTTGTCATAGTGTGGTATAGGTGGAGTGGTGCACAATTGGATTAAAAACTTGTTTAAGAACAGAAGGCAGTTTGTGCTATTGAATGGAAATAAGTCGTTATGGGAAACAGTGAAGAGTGGGGTCCCACAGGGTTCTCTGTTGGGACCACTATTGTTCCTCATATATATAAATAATTTAGATAGAGGTCTTAAATGTAAAGTTTCTAAGTTTGCAGATGATACCAAAGTGGTCACCTTAGTAAGGAATAATGATGATGTATAAAGTGTTTCAAAGTGATCTAGATAAACTCTTTGGATGGGCAGATAAGTGGCAGATGAATTTTAAATATAAAAAATGCAGTTCTTCATGTAAGTTACTCAAAATGAAAGATTTAATTATGATATGAATTGGGATTGACTTAAGACTGGACCAAGAAAAGGATTTAGGTGTGATTATTAGCAGTAATCTGAAAGTGGGTGATCAGTGTTTGCAAGCATGGAATAGAGCTTATAAGATGTTAGGGATAATAAATAGCAGTGTAGTTTACAAGAGCAAATAGGTTATAAGCAAGCTATAATAGTTATGTTAGGCCAGCATTAGAGTATTGTGCACAAGTTTGGGCTCCATATTTAAGAAAGTACATAGGGTGAAGAGTGTACAACAAGAATAATTTCTGGCTTTGAGAGTAAGCTATAAGGAGAGGTTAAAGGAGCTGGGAATGTTCTCGGTTAAAAGTTTACAAAATACTTGCATCTGACAGTAATGCAGAGATTGAAAAATACACTCTAGTGTACCGTGGAAAAGAAACTAAAGGACATAATAAGAAAATTAAAAAGAAGTCATGCCATCTTGATCTAAGAAAATACTCTTTCAGTAATAGGGTTGTTAATTTTTGGAATAGCTTGCCAGAGGAGATTGTTGACTGTGATTCTCGCAGCAATTAAGAGGGGAATAGATAGATATATGGGTGGTTTAGGTATCGTATAGTATAACTTGACTAAGCCAAATTGCCGAGTATATATGAATTTTAGACCAGGTTGTGACTAGGCCTAACTGGCAGTTTTGTAATGGGTGTTGGCTCATTGCATGTGTAATTAGTTATATATACATCAATAGTTCATGCTAAATATACGTATGGGCTTAGTTTTGTTTTTATCTTTTCATGAATGAAAAGGATAGGATAAACCTGTCTTTGTTGCGTGTATTAGTATTAAAATTATTATTATTTGTTTTGACTGGGACAGTCTCAATAAGCCCGTGTTGACTTCTAACTGTGTCTATATTTCTTATGTTCGAAACTTATTCTTCTTAGGTTAAAACTATGAAGGCATACAGTCTTGATGGTATCGTTCCTGTGGTTCTTAAAATTTGTGCCTTTGATCTTGTGCCCAGCCTTGGTAAGCTATTTCATCTCTGTCTCTCTACTTTGATCTTCCCTTATTGCATAAAATGCCCTCATTCAATCCATGTTGAATAAGGGGTACCCTTCTCAACCCTCTAACTACCGTTGTATTTCTTTAAACTCTGTTCTTTCTAAAGATTTCTAATATCTACAGCAGGAAGATTTGGTACCATTCTTGCTCTAATTATATATCTGATCTCAGTATGACTTTTCGCAAAGAAAGCTGTTGTAGCGATCTTTTCTTTCTTATCTCTCTAACTCTTGCACTTCATCTTTTCGGTGAATCTCTCTGTTTCCCTAGACGTATCGAAGGTTTTTGATTGTTTCCATCACAAAGTTTTGATTTCTTAACTCTCCTCTTTCGATATCTATCCTTCTCTCTTGATTTAATTTCTGGTCATTCCATAGGTGTTGTCGACCAGCATCGTTCATCCTTTAAATCTGTAAAAGTGTTATTCAGGGTTCTCACTCTGTTGCTATCTCTTTCTCTACTTCGCATAATTGACCTATTACTTTAAAACCTTTTTAAAGATGGAGAACTTTGAATCCAAAAATCTCTCAAAATGTTATGATAATCAAATAACTTACGAGGTATGATTTATCTTTCATTAAACTCACTATCTGATGGAGAAGTAAACAAAATCCAAGTTTCGGTAACACTTCCCAAAATTGACTCACTATATCCATAAACATGTGTTGATAAGGCCAACTTAATGAATGAAACAATACATAATGCAACAAAACTGGGTGGAAGAACACCATCAACTGCTTCTCATCTAAATGGCGAAGCAAAAATATTGCCATTTCAAGATATTTCTGAAATCGTAAAAATGACAAGTAATTAAATTCGGGTCTACAAAAGGATTCCATATTACATATTAAGAATCTCAACTTATCTCTAGTAAAAATCAGAGCCTCCTCTTTTTCTGACTCATTCAGCTCTTCAAAGCACTTTTTGAATGCCACATCACTGCAGTTTCTATATGACTCATTATCGAAAGTCTTCTTAAATTTGAACAATGAAAAACTGTCATCCGTTTTTTCCATTATAATTTGAAGTTCTCCCAACAAAGAGTAAGACCATAAATCGGCCATCTTGTTGCGACCACGGATATGAAAACCATTACAATATACTTCATTTTGAATTCTGGGTCTCTTGTCTTCTGGTAACTGCTCCCATAAAGCAGGAATAACATCTGAAAAACAGTAATAACATGCAATGCAAAATTTAAGGGAAGGGCTTAATTCAGTGTCCTTTAAAAGCTCTCTCGCTGCCTTTTCTTTATTAAGTATTCCTTTTGAGGTAAAAAAAGAATTTCTTCTTACGAAAGAACAACTATTATGGAAGGGCAAATCAAACTCTTCCTCATGAAATTTTGCCCATTCTATACACTGAATTCGACAAAAAATAACAACAGGTGTTGGTATCTTTTCTCTCAATCCAGAAGGTAATTTCTTCAATGCATTTAATACTTTCTTCTCCATATTTTCAAACCATAGTTCGTCTCTATAAAAACACATTCTACGATGTAAATAAAGAGAAGCCATTCTTGAAATTTCCTTTTTGAACTTTAATTTATTTGCAAGCTCAATGGCCATTTGAATTCCACGTAGTTCTCGTTCTTCAAACGAGAAACCATTTCTGGAAAGGGAATCACACACACGCACGCATGCACACGCGCGCACACACACACACACACACTCTCTCTCTCTCTCTCTCTCTCTCTCTCTCTCTCTCTCTCTCTCTCTCTCTCTCTCTCTCTCTCTCTCTCTCTCTCTCGAAACGTGCGCTAATTCAGCCTGTTCTGAAGAAGGTGGATCCCTCTCAACCCTCTAACTAATGTCCCATTTCTTAAATAAATTGTCTTGGAAATCACATATCACAGTGGTTGCTAAGGCGGTCTCTAAGAAGTTGCAGGTACTATTCAGTTGCAAGAATTTTTTTCTTCTGAGCAGTTACTCCAATTATATAAGGGTCTGCTTCTGTACTGTTCACACATTTGGGAGGGTTCCGGTTCCTTCTCTCTTCTGGATAGAGTTGAGTCAAAAGCTAAAAGATTAATAAACTGTGCTCTACTTTTAAACTATCTTTACCCTCTATCTCTGCGACGTGACGTTGGCGCACTGTCTTTTCTATAGATACTACAATGGCAGGTGATCGAGAGAATTGGCCTCTCATTCCTCCACCATTGCGTCTCCCTCGTTGCACAAGGGGTGTACTGCTCTCGTACGAATTTTGTGTGGATGCTGGAAACCCCATGCTTGCCCGTTGTGGTGCCTCCTTACCAGCCACCTCTGTTCTGTGGAACTCTCTATATCATCTATTTTTCCTCATGTATTTAATCTTCCTCTTTTCAAGGCTTCCGTATGTACTCATCAGAGGGATGTTCGTTAGGTTTGGGTGTGAGTGGGCTTTCTTCTTCTTTTCTATTTGTGCTCCCTCCTTGAAAATGCCTCTTCCCATGAGTGGTGATGAACTGAAAAAAAAAAAATTACTGCCGTTATATCATTGTAATAATAATAATATATATATATATATATATATATATATATATATATATATATATATATATATATATATATATATATATATATATATATATATATATATATATATATTGAAAGTGTATTTGCAACACCGCGGATGTGATAGAAAGGTGGGCGGAGCATCAGGCTGCACGCAACAACCTGCCATTTAGTAATCATGGAACAGTGGGTGGGTTCACAACGTGCATTTGCCGTGAAGGCATTCTACAAGAATGGTGACAGTCTGACAGGTACTCGACGGGTATTCCGCCGCCATTACAATGTGGGACGCAATGGACGCTTTCCATCTTGCCTCGCCATCCACACATGGGTTGTGAATTTCGAGGAGACGGGTTCAGCTCTAAAAAAGAAACCACCAGGGGGTCAACGAACCCTCGAAAACGTTAAAGCGGTTCGGGTATCAATTTAAATGATTACGAAGATTAATGACGACCACAATTTTATTGAGAGGCTTTTCATGTGGGATGAAGCTCATGTCCGTCCGAGCTGGTATGTAAACAAGCAGAATTTCAGATATGCGGCTGAAAACTATCGTCAACTTCACGAACGACCATTATACAGCCCAAAAATTTCAGTATTGTGTCCATATCTGCGCGCGGAGTGAGGAAATGCGACGACAGTAACGTCTGAACGTTTTGTTGATATGTTCGAAACATTTTTTAGCTGAACAGCAGCAAACCATTCCCAATCTTCATGGTCGGTGTTTTCAGCAAGATGGAGCAACGGCCCATACTGCCAGAGCTTCAATGGAAATCGTTCGACGGTTATTTGGTAACATCATCATTTCACGGTTTGACGACATTCATTGGCCACCACGATCTCCAGATCTGTCGGTGTGCGATTTTTTCTTATAATCGCTGAACTGAAAACGAGGATCCGAGATGAAATCGCTGCAATCCCGATGGAAATGTTTCAAGGCGCCATGGAAAATCTCCGCATTCGCGTCCAGGAATGCATACGTACGAATGGCCTTCATCTTGCGGACATTGTGTCTCGAAAATGATATGTTGTGAAGTGGGACACTTAATGGAATGTACTTTACGTTATGTTTACCACACATATTTTTTATTATTCTGCGAGTGACAGAATTTTCCCGTTTCCCTGTGTCACCCGATATATATATATATATATATATATATATATATATATATATATATATATATATATATATATATATATATATATATATATATATATATATATATATATATATATATATATATATATATATATATATATATATATATATATACCTTTTCCAGAAATGGTTTCTCGTTTAGAAGACCTTTGTGGAATTCAGATGGCCATTGAGCTTGCGAACAAATTAGAATTCAAAAGAGAAATTTTAAGAATGACAAATCTTAATCTCTATCGTAATTTGTGGTATGGATGCGAACCGTGGTTTGTAAAATATGGAGAAGAAAGCATTAGATGCATTGAAGAAATT
>SEYY01017473.1:0-5000 GCA_009176605.1 Armadillidium nasatum
TATATATTATATATATATATATATTATATATATATATATATATATATTCCTCCTCTGGTGGTCAAGGCCAGAGGCCTACCATTGTTCCACCAGAGTTGGGAGGAAAGTCGGAAACATGGTCAAATTAAAGGCCGACATGACCTGATACACGGCGTTTAAAGGTGCTTAAGTCATAGGTAGTTGGGAAAATAGATGAAGGAAGTGTGTTCAGACTTTACCAGTAGAGTAAATGTAAGATTGAGCATAGAGGTTAAGTCTGGGTCAGAGAGTTGGACAGAGAAAGGATGAGACTGTGTAGAAAGACGAGTGCACGAGCCTTCTTAATGGAGGAGGTATGCGACGAGAGTTCAGAAGAGCAGTGTCCATTGTAATAGCGATAGTAGAGAGAGAGTGACGCAACATTTCGACGGGCAGAAAGAGATTGGAGAGAATTAGTGACAGCAGGAGAATTGATAAGGCGAAAAGCTCTAGACTCCACCTTTTCCAGGAGAGCTGTGTGTGTGGAACCACCCCAGATGTGTGACGCATACTCCATAAGGCGAAACAACCCCTATACAGAGCAAACAACTGGGGTGGTGTGAAGAAATTTGAAGGCGCCTCAGCACCAAACCTCTTAGAAGCTTGTTTGGAAAGAGAGGTAATGTGATCTTTCCAAGAAAGATCACGAGAAAAAGAAACACCTAGAATATTGAGGAGAGATGAAGGTTTGAGTTGCGTGTTTTCGAAGAAGATATCGTAGTTGTGTGGAAGATTGTGTCGAGTAGAGAGATGGAGGAATTGAGTTTTTGAGGCATTGAAAACGACCATGTTTTCTTTGCCCCAATTGGAAATGAGAGATAGATCAGAGGTTAGTTGCTCCAAGGCCACCCTCCTTGCCTCTATAACTGTTGCTGGGAGGGCGTCTTTCAAAATGAAAAGAGTAATGAAAGGGAGAGTCATCAGCATAGTAGTGGATAGGAGATGAGTAATAGAGAGAAGGTCATTAATGAAAAACAGAAAAAGTGTTGGGGATAGGACAGATCCTTGAGGAACACCACTATTAATAGATTTATAGGATGAACGTGGCCGTCTACAACAGCTGCTATAGAACGACCCGAAAAGGAAATCAGAGAGAAGGTCACAGAGAGAAGGATAGATTCCGAAAGAGGGAAGTTTGGAAATCAAAGCTTTGTGCCAGACTCTATCGAAAGCCTTCGATATGTCCAGCGCCACAGCAAAAGATTCACCGAAATGCCGAAGAGCGGAGTACCAAGAGTCAGAGAGAAGGGAAAGAAGATCACCAGTAGAGCGTTTCTTTCGAAAGCCAAACTGGCGATCTGAGATAAGATTAGAAGAATTGAGATGTTTCCAAATCTTCCTGTTAAGGATAGATTCGAAAACTTTAGAAAGAACGGAGGTAAAGAAATAGGACGATAGTTAGAGGGCTGAGAGGGGTCCCCCTTCTTCGGCACAGGCTGAATGAGCGCACGTTTCCAGCAAGAAGGGAAGGTTGAAGTAGAAGACATAGACGAAATAGTTTACCAAGGCAAGGTGCAAGCTCGGAAGCACAATTTTTGAGAACCACAGGAGGGATACCATCAGGACCGTACGCCTTCTTAGTGTTAAGCTCAGAGAGAGCAGAAGTGACGTCTTTAGAAGAAATTACAATTTTAGGCATAAATGAGTTAGAGGGGGTTGAAGGAGTGGGAACAGCTCCGGAATCGTCTAAGGTTGAATTTAAGGCAAAAGTTTGAGCAAAGAGTTCAGCTTTAGAGGAAGGCAAAACGGCAGTTGTACCGTCAGAAGATACTAGAGGAGGGAAAGAGGAAGAAGCAAAGTTATTGACATTTTTTTGCTAAATGCCAAAAAGGGCGAGAGGAAGAGGAGCCAGAAAGATTATTGCATTTGGCGACGGAGAAAAGAGTTTTTAGTATCTCGAAGAATAGATTTGAACGATTCCGGGATGAAATATAAGTTGCGTGAGTTTCTGGAGTTTGAAGACGACGGTAGTCCCTGAAGACAGCATCCCTGCGGAGAATAGCACGAGAACAAGCAGAGTTAAACCAAGGTTTATTAGGTTTTGTGGAAGGGAAAGAATATGGAATGTACGCCTCCATGCCAGAGAGAATCACCTCAGTTATGCGCTCAGCGCACTCCGAGGGACCCCTCCCACGGAAACAGTAATCATTACATGGAAAATCAGAAAAGTACGACCGCAAGTCAGACCAGTTAGTGGCACCGAAATGCCAGAAACATCTCCTCGCCGATGGCGGGGGCCGTTCTTGCGGAAGACTTGAAGAGACAGGACAAGATACGGAGATAAGAAGAAGATGATCGGATGAACCCAGAGGAGGAAAGAGTTTAACAGTATAAGGAGAAGGATTAGAAGTTAGAAAAAGGTCTAGAATGTTGGGTTCATCACCAAGACGGTCAGGGATACGGGTAGGGAGTTGCACCAACTGCTCAAGGTTGTTCTGGATAGAAAATTGGAAGGCGAGTTCACCAGCTGGATCATGAGAACTAGATGAAAGCCATTGGCGGTGGTGAACATTGAAATCACCTAAAATGATGATTTCGGAGAAAGGAGAAGAAGAAAGAATGTGTTCTATTTTAGAGTTAAGATAGTCGAAGAATTTTGGATAGTTTGTAGAGTTAGGAGATAAGTAGACAGAACAAATGAATTTAGTCGTAGAATTGCAAGAAAGTTTGAGCCATAAAGTTGAGAATTCAGAAGACTCCAAATTAGAGACACGAGAACAGAACAACATCGTTGCGCACATATGCGCAACATCAGCCTTTGGCTGAAAATTGAAAATAGAGACAGTAGGAGGAAACAGAGTAGGGTTTGCTGTCCGAGCACTCAGACACCTGAGTTTCAGTTAAAACAAGAGATGAGGTCTAGAAGAAGAGAGGTGGTGTTCGACAAAGTGGAGATTAGAAAAAAGACCGCGAATGTTGCAGAAATTAATGAAAAACGAAGACCGTGCACCAAAGCAAGCCCGGCATAGAGGTCTTGGTGGCGCCAACCCCATCACCGGAGGCCACCACTCCCAAGTGGTGATGGGGAAGGAGTAGATGAGGGGCTATGTTTGGAATCCGCCCCCCCTCTAGGATTCTCCGAGGCAGATTTAAGTTTTGCCATTTTTGATTAATTTAATAGGTAATGTAAGTGTAAGCGTTTGTAAATATTGTAGGACACATGTGAAGAAGGAGGAATTCTAGAACACGGACCCATATTTTGGCACAATCGGCTTATAATATGGCACGTTGGGTCATAGGTTAAGATCGCCGCTCTTCTGGGGTCCCCTTTAACGGCTTATAACTCTTTAACGGCACGTCGTAGAGGGATAGGGACTTCAGATTCAGAATTCTCTACCCTGAAATAAATTTTTTTTTTTTTTAAGCTTTTCAGAATTTTCAAGTGTATATTTGATGCCATATAAGATAAACTTTAAATATCGCTTAAATCACCTATGAAAATATATTTCGTCATGCTGTGACAGAATATGAAAATCTCAGGATCCTACGAGCTTTCATTCAGGAGATATGTCCCCTCAAAAAAATTATTTAAAAAATTTTGTCAAAAGGAAAGTTCTGTGATTCTTACAATTTTTAAACTACAAAAGATAGAACAAAATATTTAATATCTGAATTGTACGTGTCTTTTAGAACTTTAAAGCCTTCTTGGATCATTCCTCTATCTGCTACGGTTGAGGAGATATAGACCCCTAAAGTTGACAATTTTCTTTTGCATGCTCAGAAAGTACGACAAACTACCTTGGTATGAATGTCCACCTTTAACTCAAAAACGGTAATATGCAGAAGAACCGGGATTACAAAATTGGAATTAGAGGTCCCAAATCCTTGTGTGTCTGAAATATCAAGCCGATCTATCTATTAATAAGAAAGTTATAAGATTTTAAAAACTTACACAAACTTTGATCGGAATATTTCAGAAGTTAAAATTAAAATGGTTTCACAGGCTTTCACCTATTAAAACTTAAGAGATTCGACCCATACACAACTGAAACAGAAATATCTTTTTTAACTGATTTTTTCAGGCGTTTAAAATGCCATATGAGGGTCGACTTCCGTAGGAATTGAAAAATTTTCTCAATTTTTGCTAATATTTATTTTTTAGCATTTTCATGAAGGTATGGCAATAGAACTTATTTTTGATCTCCTACCTCCTAGAAAATGAGAAAAATAAATAAACTTTTCGATTTTATGAGCAAGTTTTTTTTTCAAAACGTTAAGAACATTTTACGATATATTAAAGTTCATTTTCGAAATGAAAAAGTCATTATAAGATAGAACCAATCATGGGCTACCATTTTTGCCTCTTGTCACTTCTCGCTATCTGCTACGGTTATTGAGATATTAACGGATTAATAAATTTTAGGCTTTACTTCTAGCAATCGCGGCAGGGACTTGCCTCTTGAAATGTACTTTTTCAGAGTCTCAGCCTAAAGCGACGGCGCAGGAGAGCGACTTTCTTTAGGAACTTGGTCTCAAAAATTACTATTTTAGAGCATCGTCCCTAAGAATTTAAAAAAAAATTTATTGAGTGACTTTTTAGCGGAAATTGCCCTTATACGTAAGATAACTTGTAGAAGATAGTCTCGAGTAGAGATATGGAGAAACTGAGTTTTGGAGCATTGAAAAAGACTGTTTTCTCTTCCTCAATTTGAAGTGCGAGAAAAATCAGAGTTCAGATATTACAAGGCCACCATTCTAGTGTCAATTAACTGTTGCTGGGAGTGGCGCCTTTCAAACTGAAAGGAGTAATGATGGGTGAGATCATTAGCATGGGATCGGAGAGGTAATGAAGTAATAGAGGACGATTATTAATTAAAAGTTTAAAAAGCTTTGGGGATAGGATAATGAAGAACACCACTATTAGCAGATTTAAAGGATGAATGGTGGTCGTCTACAACAGCAGCTATAGATCGACCAGAAAAAAATCAAAGAGAAGGATAAATTCTGAAAGAGGCAAGTTTAGATCAAAGCTTTGTACCAGT
>SEYY01017473.1:7500-16030 GCA_009176605.1 Armadillidium nasatum
GACAAAGTTAGAATCAACCAAAACAAAAATATGAAAAAAAAACAGAAAAATCACAAACATAAATATATATATATATATATATATATATATATATATATATATATATATATATAATATATATATATATATATATATATATATTATATATATATATATATATATATATATATATAATATATATATATATATAAATAATGACTAAAATAATATATAAATGAAAAATAAATTGAAAAACTATAAATTTATATAAGACTTAATTTCAGTAGTATGTAAAAATAGAGAGGGAAAGCAAAAATAAGGAATAAAAAAAAAATCAAACTTGCTGCTATACCGGGAAAATTAAACACTAAGTTAAAATTGACTGTTGAACTGGTAACGTGGAAATGGTATACACATACGAAACACACTTGCAACTAATATATCGTTACAAATAAAAGGATAAACATACATTTAGAAAGATATATATATATATATATAATATATATATATATATAATATATATATATATATATATATATATATATATATATATATATATATAATATATATATATATCTTCATATATATATATATATATATATATATATATATATATATATATATATATAATATATATATTATATATATATATATATATATATATATATATATATAATATATATATATATATATATATATATAATATTAAATATAATATAATATATAATATAATAATAATAATACAATATAATATAATAATAATACAAAAATATACATTGAACTATCATGTATATATGGATCTACAAACAAACTACAAATATAATTACATATACAAATAGACACACTTACATATACACATACACATATACATACAAATACATACATGCATATATAACATACATAACATACTCTCACATACATACATACATACACATCACATACACACAACACATATATACATACACAATTATATACACATACATGAACCCACACATAGAAACACATACACATAAATATACACATACACATACATATACACATATATGTATACACATACATGCATATATATACACATAAATTCACATACATACAAGCACATACACATATATTCATATTTACATGCACATGCAAACACATACATACATATTCAAACAACATACATACAACATTCATACATAGATACATACTTACAACAAAGAGTCACCAACATATATATACAACAAATATACATATAAACAAAAGCAATCAGATGTACATACATACATACATACATTCAAGCACATGCATACATACAAACAAATACATACACATAAGTACATACACCTATAATGCATAATCATATACAGAAAAACATAGTAAATACACATACAAAAACATGCATATGGGTCACACACACACGTCCATAGAGCATATATACATATATATCATACATACAAAAAACCAACAGTAGATGGGAGCCATTAGGGAGAATAAAAATACAAAAAAAATAAAATGAAATTCACAGTTATATTATGAAGCTTTAAACGAGAAAGGAACTAAAAACAAGGGATTAGGTTATGACTAGGATCAGACGAACCATTAAACGATGCAAAGTGTGGATAAAACTAAAAGAAAGCAGAATAGTGATAAAATTTGGTTAGGTAACATATAGCGGCATGGTTGTGAGATTATTGTTGAGATCAGGCTTTAATATTGTGAATATACAGAGATTTAAGAAGACGGAGGGAGTTTGCATTGGAGTGTGACGAAAGAACAGAAAAATGTTTAGGAAGAGGAAAAGACTGACAAGAAAGAGAATGATTACGAATAGCAGAGAATGGTGGGGAGGATAAAGGAAGAGAAGTACGGAATGAGATACCCTGGTGCTCGCAGATGCGAGTACGTAAGAGCCTGGTGGTAGAACCAATATAGCCTCTAGAGCACTGAGGACAAGTGAATTTATATACCACAAAGGCTGACAGAGTAGGAGGAAAGACTGACTTGTAGCGGAAGGAGGAAGGAAATTTTAAGTGGTGTATTATAGCTGAATCTAAGGTCAATATGAGGAAAATGAGGTGAAAGAATACGAGAGAGATTACGTGTCATTAAAGTAGTAGAACTGTTGAGAAACGGAAAACTAAAATAGATAACGTTTTTAGGGGCCGATAGAACTATGCTAGCTGGACGATATTTGTCATTGAGGAAGTTAAATATGTATTGTGAATAAGGTTTTGTTCTTACCTTTAAATGTTTTCAGAAAAATTCTGATGATGATCAAAAAGATCGAAACGTTAATTAATTATAATGTTTAAAGTAATTGTTCTTGAGAGTTTATTTCTCTTAATTTACTTGCATCTGTGTGTTTAAACGATCATTAAAGTAATGTTACATACGTTTTTTGCTATGCTATTATTCTTATATATATATATATACATATATATATATATATATATATATATATATATATATATATATATATAATATATATATATATATATATATATATATATATATATATATATATATATATATATATATACCAACAGCAAAAGGTTCGAAACGTACATCTTTTCTTCATTTAATTAGTTCTTATTTTAGGATGGGATATTTCGGTGAGGTTGCCGCAACTTGTGAAATTCAACTCTTTAAAAATTAAACTCCTTCATACTGTCTCTCAAAAACACCTCTCCCAACTTTCCCATCTCCTTCGATGACTGTCTAGTCTCCCTTGTGAACAGCAAATATTCTTGTTCTGAACATAAGCAAAAAATTATCTTGAGAACCTCATCTTCAACGGTTGATAAGGTAACCTCTAAAACAGCTTGGAATTCTGTTTCAGATTGGGGGAATTTTTTTTCATTCTGAATAGTTACTTAAATTATATAAAGGTCTTATCCGTCCTTGATTGGAGTACCATTCTCACATTTGTGGTGGTTCTGGCTCAACCCTACTTTCAAACTCCTTTCACACTTTGTGAGGTGACGTTGGTTCAGTCTATCTTTTCTATTGGTACTACAATGGCAGGTGCACGAGGAAGTTGACCTCTCGCAATTCATCACCATTGCGTCTCCCTCGTAGCGCAAGGGTACCTTGATTGCACGTAAATTTTGTGTGAGCATTGCAAAATCCAGGTTGTAGAACTTCCTTCTTTCCAGCCACCTCTGTTCTGTGGAACTTCCTACCTTCTTCTGTTCCCTCTTTTATATCCTCTGTCTGCCCCAACCTGAGGGATCAATATTAGGGTGGGTGGGTTTCCTTTTTTTCCTTTAATTATGTTCCTTCCTTGAAAAGCTTTGCCAGTAGGTGGTGGTAACATATACATATATATATATATATATATATATATATATATATATATATATATATATATATATATATATATATATATATATATATATATATATATATATATATTATATATATATATATATATATATATATATATATATATATATATATATATATATATATATATATATATATATATATATATATATATATATATATATATATATATATATATATATATATATATATATATTATATATATATATATATATATATATATAGTTGCCATGTCTACTAAGAAATAGTTTGAGTTACATTTACATAACTTTAGCACTAAAAACATTGAAGTTAGAATTATCAGATGGTGGTAAGATTCCAATTTCTTTAAAAAAAAATGCATTGCGCCACTTCTGATGCCAACTACTCATATTATATATATATATATATATATATATATATATATATATATATATATATATATATATATATATATATATTATATATATATATATATATATATATATATATATATATATATAATATATATATATATATATATATATATATATATATATATATATATATAATATATATATATATATATATATATATATATATATATATATATATATATATATATATATATATATATATATATATATATATATATATATATATATATATATATATATATATATATATATATATATATATATATATATATATATATATATATATATATATATATATATATATATATATATATATATATATATATATATATATATATATATATATATATATATATATATATATATATATATAGTATATATATATACTAATAGTATGTAAAACGATGGTACCGGAACACCCCCTCATTTTCGCTCGCTACGCTCGCTATCATTCGGTGATGTTCCGGTACTCGCTCGCTTCGCTCGCTCATCGTTTTACATACTACTTATAAATGTTTGTTTAAGACCATAGAGGTAGGATGCTTAGAGGCTACGAGGCCCTTCCCGAAAAAAACTGAATGATTACTTGAGCAGGAAAACCTTGATCGAGAGAGTTCCGGGTTTGCTTACTCAAGTCTTTTTAAAGAAAAATGAATAATTTTATTTTAAAAAAATGTTGTGGTAAGACTTGGAGAAAGGCGTTGGAGGAGACTGCATAAATTCTAAGTTTTGGTAAATTAAGAAAAAATAAAAAATTGACTTATAATAAAAAAATCTATAATAAAATGACAACTTGTGAGATCTGTAATACTAAAATTAAAAATTTTAAAATTCATGTAAGAAGTAATAAACATATGAAAAATACAAATCAATCATTGCTTAATTTGAATTATTTTGATGATAAAAAGAAATTATGCTCAATGTGTAATAAAAGTGTTCTAAACCTTAAAATTCACGAGAAAAGTAAGATTCATCAAAGAAATTCAATGCAATGTGATTATAAAAATTGTCGAGAAGGAATTCAAGGTAATTTTAAAGCCTATTGTTATACACCCTTTTATTAACAATATGATGAGTACAATTGAAAATAAAATTCAAGACCAAAATTGGAAAAATTTAAAATTAAGTCTTTCTCTTCACGTTGAATTCTATAAAAATTTACCTGATGGAAGAAAACAAATGATAAATAATTGGTTTAATAGCGGTTCTATGACAAGTATAACAAATAATTCTCAAATAAAAGATACTATTCACGTTATGATTAATAAAATTGAAGAAAAAATATGTAAATTTACGAGAAAAGGATCAGGATGGATAATTAAAAAACTTTTAGATTTTGAAATAAAAGTTGCTAAATATAAACCATTAAGAGCTTCTTCGTATATTGAAACTCCATCAAAATATAAGAACCCAAAATTTGGATTGATTAATATTCAAAATAAAAATGATAATGAATGTTTCAAATGGTGTATAGCCAGATCTGAATGTTTAGATGAAGATAATGTGCATAGATTATCAACAAAAGTAAGAGAAGCATCTAAAAAATATAATTGGAAAGGAATAGAATTCCCAGTTCAATTAAAACAGATTAATAAATTTGAAAATCTGAATGATGTATCCATTAATGTATTTGGACTAGATGAAAAAGAAATATTATATCCATTAAGAATTACTAAAGTTGAGAAAACTAAACATGTTGATTTACTTTTAATATCAGACAATGAAAATACGCATTATTTACTGATGAAACATTTGAGTCCATTTATAAATAAGAAGCATGAAAATAAAACATATCCATGTCGATTCTGCTTACATAGCTTTTATAAAAAAGAATTATTAGATAAACATTTACCAGAATGCAGCATTCATACACCGGTAAGAATGGAATTATCAGAAGGTCAAGTACAATTTAGACTTCATTATAAACAATTCAAACATCCATTTGTTATATATGCAGATTTTGAAAGCACCTTACAAAAAATACATACGACTCAACCAAATCCAAAAGAATCTTATACCATTAACTTACAGAAACATCGACCAAACAGTTGGTGTTGTTATACGAAATGTGATGTGGATGAATATTCAAAGTTTGAAATATATGAAGGAGAAAATGCATCTAAAACGTTTGTAGAATATTTAATTTCAGAATCAAAAAGAATTTATGAATTATTGAGAATAAACAAACCAATGAATTTAACTTCAGAAGAAAAAATGAATCATGAAAATTCAAACCGTTGTTATGTATGTAAAAGAGAATATACAGAAAACGATTTTAAAGTAAGAGATCATAATCACTTAACAGGAGAGTATAGAGGACCTGCTCATAGAAGTTGTAATTTACAAATTCGAGAACCTAAATTTGTTCCAATAATAATGCATAACTTATCTAAATATGATGCTCATTTATTTGTCAAAGATTTCGGTTTAGTAGATGGACAATTGAAAGCAATCCCTCAAACAGATGAAACTTATATAAGTTTCAGTCAGTATATAAAAGTGGGTGAAATTACTGTTTCAAAATCGATTAATATGGAGTTGAGATTTATCGATAGTTTCAGATTCATGTCTTCATCTCTAGCTAAACTAGCATCAAATCTAACTGATGAAAATTTTAAAAATTTATCAAAATATTATCAAGATGATCAATTTAAATTATTAAGAAAGAAAGGTGTTTACCCATATGATTGGATGGATGATATATTAAAATTTAATTATGAAAAATTACCTAATAAAGAGAAATTTTATAGCATGTTAAATAATGAAGACATATCAAATGAGGAATACAAACACGCACAGAATATTTGGAAAAAATTTAATTGTAAAACATTTAAAGATTATCATATGTTATACTTACAATCTGATACCTTGCTATTAGCGGATGTGTTTGAAAACTTTAGAACAACATGCTTAGACACTTATAAATTAGATCCAGCTCGTTATTTTACATCACCAGGGTTATCTTGGGATGCATTATTAAAAGAAACGAAAGTAAAATTAGATTTATTAAAAGATCCGGATATGTTGTTAATGATAGAAAAAGGGATTAGAGGAGGAATAAGCACTATAACACACAGATATGCAAAGGCTAATAATCCATATATTCAAGAAAGTTATGATAAAAATAAACCGCATAGTTATATCACTTATTTAGATGCTAATAATTTATATGGTTGGGCAATGTCTCAGTATTTGCCTACGGGAAATTTTAAATGGATGAAAAACATTAACGATTTTAATGTTTTGGATATCTGTGATGAATCGAGAAAAGGATATATTTTAGAAGTTGATTTAGAATATCCTAAAGAGTTACATGATTTACATAACGATTACCCTTTAGCAGCAGAAAATATAAAGTTAGATAAAGTTTCAAAATTAGTTCAAACTTGAATAATAAAGAAAAATATATCATACACTATAGAAATTTAAAACAGTGTTTGAATTTAGGATTGAAACTAACGAAAATACATAGAATATTAGAATTTGATCAGAGCGATTGGATGAAAATACGAATAAAAGAAAAGAAGCGAGAAATGAATTTGAGAAAGATTTCTATAAATTAATGAACAACTCAGTGTTTGGAAAAACGATGGAAAATATAAGAAATAGAGTTGATGTACGACTAGTTAAAATGAAGAGCAAGCTCAAAAATTAGTAAATAAACCAAATTTTGAATCATTTAAAATATTTTCAGAAAACTTAATAGCTTGTCATATGAAGAAAACTAAACTAAGGTTTGATAAACCTATTTATGTAGGAATGTCTATTCTAGAGTTAAGTAAAACTTTAATGTATGACTTTCATTATAATCATATAAAAAATAAATATTATGAAAAGGCAAAATTATTGTTTACAGATACAGATTCATTATGTTATTTCATTGAGACGAAGGATATATATAAAGATATGAAAAAGAATATAAAACTGTTCGATACATCTGATTATCCAAAAGATCATAAATTATATTCAGAAAAAATAAGAAAGTTTAGGTAAAATGAAAGACGAAACAGCTGGAAAACTGATAACAGAATTTGTAGGACTGAGAGCGAAATTATACGCTTTTAAAACATTAGAAAATGAAGAAATTAAGAAAGCAAAAGGAGTGAAAAAACAAGTTATAAAACAAAGGATAAATATTGAAGATTATAAAAAAGCGTTGTTTGAAAATGAAATTTTATATAGAAAGATGAATACAATACAAAGTAAGAAACATAATTTATATACGAAGCAAATTAATAAAATAGCGTTAAGTGGAAATGATAATAAACGAGTTATATTAGATAATAATATAAACACATTAGCTCTAGGACATTATAAGTTTAGTTAGTTATAAGTTGACGTCAACAAAAAATTGCATGCTAGGTTTAATTAGTTTTAAGGAGAAAAATACAAAAAAATTGCATGCTAGGTTTAATTAGTTTTAAGGAGAAAAATACAAAAAAATTGCATGCTAGGTTTAATTAGTTTTAAGTTAGTCTTAAGAAAAAAATTATATTTATAAACCTATCTGGATTATATTCATTAACTTTTTTACTCTATAATAAATAATGGAAAACATTTCTATCCATTGGAAAGATGAGAATAACAGAAATAATCAAGAACATCATTTCTTATTACCATCTCCTAATTGTAGAGCTCTAATTATTGGAGAATCTGGATGCGGTAAAACGAATTTACTACTAAGAATGTTGCTTATGGATAAGTGGTTAGATTATAATAATTTATCTGTTTATGGAAAGTCTTTACACCAGCCAGAATATAAATTAATAAAATCAGGATTTGATAAAGGATATAGTAAAAACGAAATTCTTGAATTATTGGGGAAAGGAAGA
>SEYY01017474.1:0-5000 GCA_009176605.1 Armadillidium nasatum
AAATAGAGCTTTTATGAAATGATTTCCATTTTATATAAATATTTATTTCCAGCTTAATAGGAACGAACTTTTGTTCACGACTGTACATAATAAAAATTATTTTGTAGTTTTATGAATTATGTTCATCTTATCAAAGTGTAAATATATTTGGTAATGAAATGAAATTTTTGGCCTTTCATAAACTATATCTACAAATTCAAATAAACGAAGAAACGCGACTATAGTTGTGATTATATATATATATATATATATATATATATATATATATATATATATATATATATATATATATATATATATATATATATATATATATATATATATATATATATATATATATATATATATATATATATATATATATATATATATATATACTATAACTTCGTCATGAAATTAATTATTTATAGAAAACGAAACCCTAATTACGACTTAATTAAATATAAATGTTTCTTAACTTTAATTATTTCTTAAAATAAAAGAATTTTAACAGAGAAGCTAAATTTAAATTGATATATATATATATATATATATATATATATATATATATATATATATATATATATATATATATATATATATATATATATATATATATATATATATATATATATATATATATATATATATATATATATATATATATATATATATTACAGTTTTTTTAATTAATTTATTTTGTCTTATTATAGTAAAAATGTAAAAACTGGACTGTAATGAATTAAATTTTCAAGTAAAAAATTTTCATAGTTTTTTCAAAATTAAAGAAAAATTGATATATTAATTTAAATTAGTAGCTTACCTTTATTAATATAATTTAAACTTTAATTTACAATAAATAATAGATTCCCATAAAAGCGAAAAATTTATTTTATTTAAATATTATCTATAATAAATTTGGTAAATTAATAAAAAATTTAAAATGTATTTTTGTATTGTTAAATGTATAATAAGTTTTGTTTATTAAAAATTCATTTTTATATTGGTTTTTGAAGAGGTCTATTTCGTCATATCGTTTGTATCACCTTTTTCGTCATTATTTTGGGTGTTCATTAACACATATAATTTTTTGTATCTTAATTAAAACACGGTTTTAGGTTTGTTAACTAATATGTTATTTTGCAATGATATATAATATTATTTACGTACAAAATAAAACAGTGGTCTTCCACTGTTCATTTGGTTATCTAATTTATTTTTATATTTCATTGTCAAGACTCTAAATATACTTTGTATATATTTTGAATTAAATTAGCAATATATATATATATATATATATATATATATATATATATATATATATATATATATATATATATATATATATATATATATATATATATATATATATATATATATATAATGGAGCGATACCAAAATTTACCAAATACCGATATCGATACCGATACCGGTATCGGTATCGGAAAATATGCCGATACTACTACCGATACTGATACCGATACCGATACTTTACTCTTATCCAAAAATTTTGCCGATACCGATACCGATACTGAAAAGGTCGATACCGATACCGATACCGGTATCGGAAAATATGCCGATACTTGCCGATACCGATACTTCATCCGTCCCTAATATATATATATATATATATATATATATATATATATATATATATATATATATATATATATATATATATATATATATATATATATATATATATATATATATATATATATATATATATATATATATATATATATATATATATATATATATATATATATATATATATATATATATATATATATATATATATATATATATATATAAGAAATAAATAAATAATGATAAAAAAATTTAGCAAATCTTTAATATTTTCACAATTTTAATAAATTTTCTTGTTTATATGTACAAAAAGTAAAATAAGAAAATTGACTTATTTTTATATGAGTACTAACAACAGGTTCGATTTTACCAGTGTTGTATTAAAGTTATATATCTGAGTGTTCGCACTCATTATTATATTTGATACATACGATTCTTCTACTTAAATAAAGATAAAAGATTGGAAAATTCAGGAGATGCACATTTAAATAGAGACATAATTCGTAAGATAATCAATCTCTCAGTAACACCAATTCACTTCCGAACACTTTACAGTTTTTTTAAATTAATTTATATTGTCTATTAAAACAAACTTCTAAACTCTAGTCGCATAACTTCTCCAGTGATGCGAGCTCCTACGATACGTTTTCCAAACAATCTAATAATTTCACTGATATGCTCAATAAAATACTATTCTCTCTCTCATAGATAATTTAGCGAAAAAGTCTGTAAATTTTCATTTTAATTGTGGGTTGGTTTTTACTCCACCTCTTATGTACTTTATGTGCTTATCTTTCTCACCAGAAGTAATATATATATATATATATATATATATATATATATATATATATATATATATATATATATATATATATATATATATATATATATATATATATATATATATATATATATATATATATATATATATAGGGGTAAGAAATGAGAAGCACTTCTTATAAACTTAACAATGACGTTATAAAGAAGAAAGACTGGAAGAGATGAAGTAAGAAGCAAAGGTTATTTTGAGATGATCTGAAGTAAAAAATGAGTCACTTTTATCTTCTTTATTCAGCGAGTCGTCTTAGTTTCAGATTTTCAGAAAGAAGAAGTAGGCCCTATGCTTTAAACTTAGAAGGAAAAAAATTATTAAAATTTCATTGAATTGATAATTACTTATTATGCGAAATTCCCTTTTGATGATAAATAAATCAATAAAAATTACTTTTTGATGATTTATGGAGATATATATTTGCAATAATTACTCTTGTCTAATAATACTAATTATTATTATTATTATTATTATTATTATTATTATTATTATTATTATTATTATTATTATTATTATTATTTACATTATTAATATCGCAAATATGAAAATAATTAATTAATTATAATAATAACAATTGGTAAAAATATCATATATATATATATATATATATATATATATATATATATATATATATATATATATATATATATATATATATATATATATATATATATATATATATATATATATATATATATATATATATATATATATATATATATATATATATATATATATATATATATATATATATATATATATATATAATATATATATATATATATATATATATATATATATATATATATATATATATATATATATATATATTATATATATATATATATATATATATATATATATATATATATATATATATATATATATATATATATATATATATATATATATATATATATATATATATATATATATATATATATATATATATATATATATATATATATATATATATATATATATATATATATATATATATATATATATATATATATATATATATATATATATATATATATATATATATATAATATATATATATATATATATATATATATATATATATATATATATATATATATATATATATATATATATATATATATATATATATATATATATATATATATATATATATATATATATATATATATATATATATATATATATATATATATATATATATATACTATTATTATTTACTATTATTATTATTATTATTATTATATATACAAGAAGATATTTCTTACAATTGAAATTTTAAATTTAAATATATAATAGATACTCATAGAAATAAAAAACAAAGTGTATTTTTAAAATCATTTTTTTTTTTTGTAATATATTAATAAATAAATTTAAGAATATCTTTATATATAAAAATAATGTTTATTTTTTAAAATTTTATTTTGATACAGGTCTTTGAATTGTCACTATTTGTCACTTTCTATTACAAGCATAATCACATTTGTATATTTATGGGTGTCAAACCCCTGATAATAGTGGATTAATAGTTCGTTATTTAAATTACTTGAAATCACTTTTAATTTAAATTCAAATTCACATAGTTTTTCTTTTTTTAATGTAGTATGTTCTTGGTACGTACAGTCGTATATCACAATATAAATATCTGCAGACAAAACGGAGTTAATCCCTTTTGCATTTTATCTTAAATTCAAACTAGAGATGCCGAAAATATCATCGATATTTTTTTTGATACTACCTTAAAAAAATATCTATTTCGATATATATCGAAACTTTTTCGGCATCTCTAGTTTGAATTTAAGCTAAAATGCAAAAGGGATTAACTCCGTTTTGTCTGCAGATAGTTTATATTGTGATATACGACTGTACGTACCAAGAACATACTACATTAAAAAAAGAAAAACTATGAGAATTTGAATTTAAATTAAAAGTGATTTCAAGTAATTTAAATAACGAACTATTAATCCACTATTATCAGGGGTTTGACACCCATAAATATACGAATGTGATTATGCTTGTAAAAGAAAGTGACAAATAGTGACAATTCAAAGAACTGTATCAAAATAAAATTTTAAAAAATAAACATTATTTTACATATACCATAAAGATATTCTTAAATTTATTTATTAATATATTACAAAAAAAAAAATCATTTTAAAAATACACTTTGTTTTTTATTTCTATGGGTATCTATTATATATTTAAATTTAAAATTTCAATTGTAAGAAATATCTTCTTGTATATAATAATAGTAATAATAATAATAATAATAATAATAATAATAATAGTATAATATATATATATATATATATATATATATATATATATATATATATATATATATATATATATATATATATATATATATATATATATATATATATATATATATATATATATATATATATATATATATATATATATATATATATATATATATATATATATATATATATATATATATATATATATATATATATATATATATATATATATATTATATATATATATATATATATATATATATATATATATATATATATATATATATATATATATATATATATATATATATATATATATATATATATATATA
>SEYY01017476.1:0-17500 GCA_009176605.1 Armadillidium nasatum
GAACAACACCCCTATCCAGAGCAAGCAACTGGGGTGGGTTAAAAAATACGAAGGCGCCTCAGAACACCCAACCTCTTAAAGCTTGTTTAGAGAGAGAAATAATGTGATCTTTCCAAGAAAGATCACGAGAAAAAGAAACACCGAGAATATTGAGGACAGATGAAGGTTTGAGTTGAGTGTTTTCGAAGAAGATGTCATAGTTGTGTGGAAGATTGTGTCGAGTAGAAAGATGGAGGAATTGAGTTTTTGAGGCATTGAAAACCACCATGTTTTCTCTGCCCCAATTTGAAATGAGAGATAGATCAGAGGTCAGGTGCTCCAAGGCAATCCTTCTTGCGTCTAATAACTGCTGTTGGGAGGGACGTCTTTCAAATTGAAAGGAATAATGAAGGGTGGAGTCATCGGCATAGGAGTGTATAGGAGACGAAGTAATAGAGAGAAGATCATTGATGAAAATTAGAAAAAGAGTTGGAGAAAGGACAGATCCTTGAGAACACCACTATTTATAGATTTATAGGAGGAACGGTGGCCGTCTACAACAGCTGCTATAGAACGACCAGAAAGGAATTTAGATAGGAGGTCACAGAGAGAAGGATAGATTCCGAAAGAGGGAAGTTTGGAAATCAAAGCTTTGTGCCAGACTCTATCGAAAGCTTTCGATATGTCTAGCGCCACAGCAAAAGATTCACCGAAACCCCGAAGAGCGGAGGACCAAGAGTCAGAAAGTAGGGAAAGAAGATCACCAGTAGAACGTCCTTTACGAAAGCCATACTGGCGATCAGAGATATGATTGGAACAGTTGAGATGTTTCCAAATCTTCCTGTTAAGGATAGATTCGAAAACTTTAGAAAGAACGGAGGTTAAAGAAATTGGACGATAGTTAGAGGGTTGAGAAGGGTCCCCCTTCCTCGGTACAGGTTGAATGAGCGCACGTTTCCAACAAGAAGGGAAGATCGAAGTAGAAAGGCAAAGACGAAATAGTTTACCAAGGCAGGGTGCAAGCTCAGAAGCACAAGTTTTGAGAACCGCAGGAGGAATACCATCAGGACCATACGCCTTCTTAGTGTTAAGCTCAGAGAGAGCAGAAATGACATCTTTAGAAGAAATTACAATGTTAGGCATAAATGAGTTGGAGGGGGTTGTAGAAGGAATAGCTCCGGAATCGTCCAAGGTAGAGTTAGAGGCAAAAGTTTGGCGAAGAGTTCAGCTTTAGTAGAAGGTAAAATGGCAGTTGTGCCATCAGAAGAGACTAGAGGAGGAAAGAGGAAGAAGCAAAGTTAGAGTTAATATATATATATATATATATATATATATATATATATATATATATATATATATATTATATAATATATATATATATATATATATATATATATATATATATATATATAATATATATATATATTATATATATAGAAGCCTATAGGCTATACTTTTCCAACCTCCTTTCTTGAGTCAAACAAACTGTCATTATCATCCAACATGAATGCGCATGAAAAATAACACAAATTTTTATTAGATTTTATTTAATAAAGGAACAGAAAACTACTTAACATTTCTAGAAATAAAAAAAATATCGTTGATTAGATACTGATGATAAAATATCGATATATCGGCTTTAAAAATATCTTCGAAATTTTTTCGATACTATCGTAAAAATATCGATAGCGATAAATTGGTTCGGTTCACCTACGGCGTCCCTAAGCTAAGTATAAACTAGGCCTCCATCTTCGATGTATTTCTCTTGGTGCTGTTAAAATTTTATGAACTTGTTGCCTATTGGAGGCAAAAACATCTGGAAATGGCTCTTCATGCTGAGACATTTTCATAGTACAGTGTTCACCTCATGATATCCTTATAATAGAATTTAGTGTTCTAAGTTTACTCACTTGTTACTTGAAGGAGATTAGTGTCAGGCAGCACCGGCCTATTGACCATGACATTAGTTCTGTCTGTGTTTCATCAATGTACTCTCGTTTGAAAATTCAGCGTGAAACAGAATATACATGTTGTAATCAATTTACTTTTCAGTTACCATGTCTCATTCAATTTGTTTCGAATTTATCAATATCGATTTTGAAGGAAAAAAATAAACGAAAAGATTAGTCATATAGGCACATAAGGGTAAAAGTTTAGTCTGTGACCATGAGTCTGTATTTTTCTTTATATTGAAAATATAAAGAAAATATGCTGAAATGTATTGTACATATATTTAAGTGTGGAAAAGCAAAAAAAGAAAAAGGAAAAAAAAAATATTTCAAATGGTGAAATGATTGTACTTTGACTTCCATATTTGTCTTTTTTTTTTTTTTTTAAAGTTAAAAGAGAGTTTATCATGTTAGGTCTGTTAGCTGGCCATAGTTGTAGATTTACCATTCAAGTCAATGTTAGGTCAAGTTGAAATAGTTTGTTAGATCTTACATACTATTGATTTAACCTAACCTTGAATTATGGGCAAATATATGCCTATGGTAAGCTAATAGGCCTAACCTGGCAAATGGTTTCTCTCTCAACTAAAAATATAAAAATACTGAAAATTTGGAATGGTCTAAGGACAAATATGGCAACCAGGTATTCAAGTATTTTGTAAGACCAAAAGACTGTCAAAGATGCATTTCAGCATCTCATGAATGAAATGTAAGATTTCCAAGTTTGCAGATGATACCTTGTGGCTTTGTCTGTGAGAAGTAACAACAGATTTATTAAGTCGCAAAGTAACCTAGATAGACTTATTGATAGGTTGATAAATTGACAAAAGAATTTTTGAGTAATAGTGAAAAGTGTAATGCTATTCATGTAATTGAATGAAGATTTTAATTACAATATGAATGGAGGTTGGCTCGAGTCTGTAAACGAAGAACAATATTTGGATATGATTGTTAGTGTTCATTTGAAAGTGGCTAATCATCACTTAAAAGAAAGGAAATTAGTCATTGTCTTTTTTTCTTTTTTTTTTCTTAGTTATAAGAATTTAGGTATAATAAATTAATAAATCACCATGTTGATTACAAAAGCAAGAAAATTTTAAACAAACTGTGGGATAGGTGTGTTAGACCAGTATTATAGTATTCAACCCATTTTTAGGCCCCTCATTTAAGAAAATATATATTTATGATGGAAAGAGAGTAACATAGATCCTTAAGAATGATTTCTGGCCTTGAGAGTAAAAATTATGAGGAGAGGCTGAAGGAATTAGGAATGTTTTCTTTAGAAAGGTGATTTCTTGAAGGAGATATATTACAAGTTTACAAAATATTTACAATTTTTAATAATATTGAAGTTAATAAATCGTTAGTAGAACATGGAAGAAAAACTAGAAGTCATGATAAGAATATTTAAAACTACCCATTCAGCATAGTTAATTTTTGTAATGGTTTGTCACAAAAAGTTGTTGAAATCACTTCCAACATTTAAGAAAAGATTGGATAGGTATATGGGTGGTCTTTGCATCATTTGTCATTAAGCCAATTTGTGGGAATGGTAGTTAGTTAATACAACTACTCTTCGTAAGTATATATAACCATAGTCTTTTCAACTGAATTGCAGCATGTTGTTTGCATGTGCCATAGCTTTAGTTTTAGCATTTGTAGTTGGGTGTGTGTTGACTTTCACTTTGAGAATTGTAATGTTGAAGAAATCTTTGTTTTGACTTTGCGTATTTAATCCATATATTGTCTATTCTGGGATACATATTTTACATGTATTTAGGTAAGCAAATTGTCTACTTTCGTTTGACTGGTACAGTCTTGATAGGCCCTTGTGGCTTTTTGTTGTGCTATACTTATTATGTTCTTACATGGTCTGATCATTTATTTGTAATGAATGAATTTTAAGAAATAATTCAATTCTAATACAAAAGGTGAAATATTTAACAAATTTCTTCCTGACTTTGGTTTTAATTTTAAATCTAAATTAGTATGAAAATTTTGAGAGGTGTTCTTATTTGTTTCCTTTTTCTGTTCTCAGTTCGTTAATCATTTGGAAAATATTTCCATTAAAATAAATATTAAAATGGATTTCAAATGTAAAACTGAAGTAAAAGAAGAAGAGTTGGACTTGGAATATGACTCTTACCAACAAGATTCTCAGGTAATATATATATATATATATATATATATATATATATATATATATATATATATATATATATATATATATATATATATATATATATATATATATATATATTTTGATTTATTAGTTAAGTAAAACGAACATTCTTTATTAAAGTAATTGCAAGGATAGGTTTTGCAGTATTTTTTTTACTTTGGAGTTTTCGGATGTGACATACTATGAAATTCAGTGTATTAATGATAAGTTTAAGAAAAGGTTGTGCCAGTGCTTTGGACCTTTTGCCTCAGCAGCAGCTTCACAGTCATAGAACATTAATTGAATCTTGCTCTGGAATGTAATTAGAAAACTGCTTCCTGAGTTTGGTAAGATTCCTTATAATTGAATTCTTTATACCACCAAAAGAATTATTTTTACAAATCTTTGAAAAACACAGTTAACCATAGAGAGACATCAAATTTGTTTTTGTTATACTTCTTGACTCCATTACAGAATATATTTGATCCAAATGCTGAAATCTTTTCTCTTGCCGAAATGCCAGTGATATTTTAAATACCTTGTTACCTCTAAAAATATATAATAAGAATGTGATTATTTGTGCTTGTCTCCGTTAAAGTTATAACTCAGTTGTGAATAGCTGAGCACCTTTCTTCATATAATTGGCAAAATACTTCCGAAAAGAGGAAGCTTTCCAGGCGTGATGTTTCATTAAGTACTGTCCTGAAAGAACAGCGTTAGCATAGATGATCTATAAATTTTGTCTTGTATGAAATAAACTAAGAAACACCGAGGCTGCTGAAATACAAATACAAAGAAATTTGAAATGAATTTTTATTTGACTTCTTATTAGTCATTATAAAATACTAAGTAATCTTATTGACCTAATTTAATTAAAGGAGTAATTGTTTTCTTATTTTTAATTTCATTTGCCTGATAAAAAGTTTCATATTTGATTGTTTTTATACATTTAAGATCAGATCTTATTTTAGCAACCACAAGTGCAAAATCATTATAGCAGTGGTAAATAATGATGCATACATTGTATAATAGTTTTTATTTTTTAAATTTTGTTGTTAATTGGATTTGTTTTTTCTCAAAACTCCAAAAAATGAATTTTTTTTTTTTTTTTTTTGTCAATCTGAAATCAAATAATTTTTTGTAATTTGAAATTACTTTCATGTGATAACGTAACATCATAAACTATGCTATTTCGATAACATATGTTAAGTTTAACAATTTTTTATTTTTAATAATAGTAATAATGTATTTTGTTGATTGTTTATGAAAGTGATAGTGATGAAAAGTTCCCGACTCTACCCCTCACCCCCCTTTGTGTTAAACAAAGATCTCTATTGCTAATTCGGCATTCTCTTGCTTAATTATAATGCTTGTTATTTTATAAATTAATCATTATGAAACTAAAGGTTGTTATAACCCTTAACGATATACTAATTATTAGTTAATTTTTGTTAAGATTACAATTACTGAAGTTGTAATAATGATGCTTTTAAACGACACGTAAGTTAAAACAACCAATCAGAGAGCTGAAACTTTCCCAAAGGAAGATGTCTTCAAACGCGGGAAGAAGAAGCAGTTAGCGTCTGGCACCGCCCGAGGGAGCCAATGAGTAAGAGTTCCCGCTCTGTAAACCTCAAAGGCGGGTTAACGGAATTATATCAATTAATATCAATATATTAATCACAACTAATTAACATCAAAGTATAAAAGTGAAATCCTGTTGAAAATATATTGTGCTTTATTTGAATCACTACCATTATTTTGCTTGAAGCATTGTGCTTCGCATTTCTCATTTTATTTTGCACCTGATATCTTAAATAAAAATATTAAAGGATTAATTGGATTTGTATTAATTTCCTGATTAATACAAATTAAGTGGTTTCCCCTTCAGAGTGACTTATTTGAACACCGTTCCCTTCAATAAAAATGAGAAATTAATTAAGAAAATAGAGATATTCTACATAAAAGAAAAAACAACAACAACAACAACAACAACAACAAGCAAGACAAACGAAGAACAAAATTTTATTTTCAAGAATTGGAGTCAAACAGAAAGAAGGTTGAAAAATGATACCCTTAAGTGTTTTAAAATATTTACATGAAGAATTATTGTCTTGAAATATGATCATTGTCTGTGATCTTGTAACAGTTCTTTTAATTATCCATCCCAGAAGACTTGTCATTAATGCTCTTGGACACTTCTGAATTTCTTAAGACTTCTTTCTCCCACTGTGTGATTCCTTTCAACTTTGACAAATTTTTCTTTACAACACTGGACAATATGTCGGAATTTTTTTTAGTATTAGTATTTACATTCCAATCCAAATTTTCTCCTTAACGCCATCACCTTCCTTTTAGCCCTAGTGGAGTTGACATCTTTCTGATGGTCTGATTGGTCTTCAATTTGATTGCCTCTATTCATGGATATTTATCATACTTAGGTTTGATTTTGGTTATATTACATTCCATTAAGCTTATTCAAATCTTTTGTTTTTATTTTAGATCTTTCCCAGCAATGAATCGAGTTTCGCTTTAGCTGAAGGTATTGAAAATGAAGAATTAGATGAAAAGACATTAATAAAATCAGAGTTGAGAGAATCAGAGAAGGAATATATATTTGTTGAAGTATTAGTTAACAATGATGTCATAAAATCCGAAAATCAGATGATGGTTGAGAAGAAATTTTGTTCTCAGAACTTAAAGGTTTGGCAATTCAAATTTGTCTTTACTTTTTATTTAAATTTTAAACAAGTTATTGATTGAATTGAAAACTTCTTTATTATTATTATTGTGTCAATTTCATTTCAAGGAATTTGTGACCCTGAAAAATGTTCAATCATTGTTGGATAAAGTAAATGACGGAGGTTCAGAGGCACAATTTGAGTCAGATGAAGAGAGATTCTTTGCACAAATTTTAATGTCAAAGTCTCCTTCGGTTCTTCTCAAGAAATTGACTGAAATAGAATTAATGGTAAATTTTGATTTATTATTATTATTATTATACAGTTTTGATTAATTTTTAATATAACTGTAATTCATACAAATTAATGAGTGACTTCCTGTTTGCCAATACCTCCGATTGTTCTTACTCTATTCTTCACAAAGATTTCATCTACATAAAATTCCTTAGTCACTTGCTACTAATATTTTATGATAGAATTTTACTAAATCTATCCTATCAATAATGCGTTTTCAAATATTTTTTATTATTATTATATTTCTACTTCTTCATCTTTCTATTCTATTTCTATTTAGATCCTTTTGCCCATAGTCGAAGAATACATTATAGAGTTTCTCTGTAGTAATTGAACCATTGCACCTCTGTTAGTAGTCTGATTTATTACCACTTGCGTCATGGAAGCAATATTTTCTCTCTCAAATCGTAGAAAAAGAAAGATAATAATTGTAGAGTTAAAATAATAATAATAATTGTAGAGTTACAAACTTCAATTTGCTTTTCAGTATCGTTAAAATGTTAAAATTTGTTGACATTTAAAGAAATTTTTCAAATAATTATTTTACATTTAATAAGTATTTTGGTAAAGTAAATAAAGTTTATGCTGAATACATGTATTTTTTTTTTTATTGTTTTGTACAGACACTCCTTGGCGATGTTGGTGAGGCAGAAAAAGGTTCCAAAAGTACTTCAAAAAGCAGAAGACCCCACTCGTCAGTAACACGTGATCAAAGCCTGGAAGAGAGTCATCTGGAAAACCTCAGTTGTAGATTTTGTAATTTTAGTTTTAAAGGCCAAGCTGAGTTGAAAAACCATTTAAAGACACATGAAAAAAGGAAGTTTAAATGTGCCATTGCAGTTATGAATGTAATACTAAAGGTTTGTTAAAACAGCATTTGTTAATTCACAGCAATGTCAAATTGTTTAGGTGTTCTGTTTGCAGCTATGAATTCAATTTTAAAGGAGACTTAAAAAGACACATCCTTACGCATGGAAATGTAAAGTTATTTAAATGTTCTGACTGCAGCTACGAATGTAATCGGAGAACATACTTAGAAAGTCACATGCTTATACATGGAAAAGTAAAGTTATTTAAATGTTGTCACTGCTCCTATGAATGCAATCATAAAGTAAGCTTAAAAATCCATTTGCTAAATCATGAAAATATAAAGTTATTTAAATGTTGTGACTGCAGTTATGAATGCAATAAGAAAGGAGACTTAAAAAGTCACATGCTTACACATGGAAATGCAAAGTTATATAAATGTTCTGAGTGCAGGTATGAATGCAATCATAAAGGAAGCTTAAAAAGACACATGCTTATCCATGATAATGTATTTAAATGTTCTTACTGCTCCTATGAATGTAACCAGAAAAGAAGCTTAAAAAACCATTTGTTAAATCATGAAAATAAAAAGTTATTTAAATGCTCTGAATGCTCCTATGCATGTAATCGGAGAGTACACTTAAAAAGTCACATGCTTATACATGGAAATGCAAAGTTATTTAAATGTTCTGAGTGTTCCTATGTATGCAATTATAAAGGAAACTTGAAAAGACACATTCTTGTACATGCAAAAGAACAGATACAGAGTTAACCCAAGGAACGAGAAAAAACTGAATCAATTATCACACCTCTTCTACGTGGATGACCTAAAGTTATATTCACCAAACAGGGAAGAGACAGAAAAGTAGGTTAAAGTAGTGAAAACATTCACAGATGATTTAGTAATGGAATTTGGTCTTGATAAATGTGCTTTCATACAGTTAAAAAAAAAAAAAAAAAGGAGAGTTGAGGCTGAAAACATTGTTGTGGATGAAACCAAGATTGAAAAACTAGAACCCGATACAACTTATAAATACCTTGGTATAAAAGGAATCGGTGAAAAAAACAGAAAATGAAATAATGAAATCCAGAATAAGGAAAGAATATACAGATAGACTTAAATTAATTTTAAAAACTGAATTGAAACCAAAAGATAAAATTGAAGCAATTAAGGTTTACGCTATACCAGTGGTAACTTTTGGACTCTGTAACATTGACTGGTATTAGCATGAAATAGACGTCAGAACAAGGAAGCTGCTGCATGCTCAAAAGATAATCTATAAAAATCAATATAATGCATGTACATGCCAAGAGAAGATGGAGGAATGAGGTTTCCAATGAAAAATGAGATCCAGAAGAAGGAAATGATTGGACTAGGAGAATATTTAAAAGGAAAAGAAAGTAGATACTTGAGTTGAGTGAAAGATCATAAAGAAGGAAAACTAAATACAACGTCCATCATTAAAAAGTCTCAAGATTATTTTGAGGAATACTCGATAAAAAGTAGGAATGGAATTGGAAAATGAAAACCTAAAAAATAAAGTCAAGAAAATAAAAGAGCAATACAAAATGAAAATGGCTGGGGAAGGCATAAACCCGCTAAACATTATAGGACTGAGGTGCTAGATAAGGAATTTATTAATAAAGAAAAAACTGTTGAAGCACTATCAAGGGGATATTTAAGATTCGAAGAAGAGTGGCTTCTAATAACAGCACAAGACTGGGTTAAAAACAAACTGGGAAGAAAAAAGAATGGAAATGGATGAGGAAACCAATAGTGGGAAGAAAAAGAATGGACTCTAGTCCGAAATACGATCGAGCACTCTCCCTGCAATCGAGAGGCCCAGGGTTCGAGGCCTAGTCGGAGTAGAGAAATTTGAGCAGTTCTCTCCAGCGCTTAGCCCCGCCCACTTATGTGTAGTAAGTACATCTGAGGAATGCTTACTGCAAGTGGGATCAAAGTCGGCATCCGTGATAGACCTTTCGAAGTGCGAGTGTGACTTGATCAGTTTTTGTTTTGTATACAAATGGAATTAATTTAAAGTGGCAAACATAATAAGTTTATAAATATAAAGTATTAAATTAATACTCATCTGAGTCTGTAATGTCTTATTTTATTTTTTTATTTCAAATATTTTTCTTTTAATTATTGGAATTAAAATTACTTAATTTATTTTTAATAATAAATGTTAATGGGAATAAGAGATACAACCATTAAGCACAAACTTATTTATTTATAATTATATGTAAAACCTTTTCTGATATATTTCTTCCCATTGAATATGGTTAAAGTGATCTGTCACATTTTTCAGGTGGGCAATGTGAGGGTTATCATTCATTGACATGTGTGTGTAATTGTTATTTATATGAATTATATTTACTCAGTTGGGTCCTTGTATCATTATTAAATATAATGCAAAAAAGTGATTTTTGATGACGTAGAAGTCATTTTAATCTGTGATTGGTCAGTTGATTTAAATCTTGCAACTCTCTTTATGGAAAAGTAGAAAATCAGATAACGTCATTTGGGAAGTAGTAACTAATGTCATAATTTTTGACCTTCAAAACTTATTCAGGTTCATTACTTTTAGGTTTACGTGGGACACTTCGCTTTAGCGTCAGCTGATCTTCATAAACAAACGTCAATATAATTTAAAATTTAATTTAAGCAATCACTTAATTTAATATCATAAAAGGAAAATCCATATTAAAGAAAATAAGACAATGCACGTAGGAGTCAAACGAAGATTTTAAAAACTTTGGTGACAGCTATGATTAAAAACATTGGAACAGTGAAATTCTAAATAATTGAAAATAATTCATTTAAAACAAAATAATCTGAAAATGCTAAAATAATTTTCCGTTATAATTTGCAAACAAATCTCTCTGACTAAGAATACTTACGAAAGGTATTTGTTCTAAAAGAAGTCCTTGGCTTAACTTGCCTAACTAATCCATTGTTTATCTCCACGTGACCATTCAAGGTTGCAGCAGCGAAAACTGAAGATAGGAATTTATGGGTATGTTCCACAAAATCAGTCTTGACGTCACATAGATACGTTAGATAGTCCTCTGTGATTTCGACTGACAAAAAGACAGTTACTGAAAAATTGTTTGATTCCACCAAAGACATGATTTTCTGGAAGATTCTACCAAATTAAGGAGGAAATTCAATGATTGGAGACATATTCTCTTGTTTGGCATACTTCAAGCCCCTAAGGGAGCATTTTACAAGTTTTGTATTATTTTCACCAAAAGGTTCGGTCAGAGGGCTCCTGGGCTCTTTAATAATAAGACCTTTCACTAAATATAAAGATGCTCATGATGTTTGTAATGGACATACAAACACCGAGTGGCATAAAACTTGTTGAAGCTGCAATATTGTTCCTACAAGACGTGACGGTAGACATCCAAATTATCCAGTTTTCTAAGAAACTTATAGAAAAAAATGAAAAGGTATTTAATAATTTCATGTGATGTTTTCACGTACGTACGATGAAGTGCTGAAAGATTTGTGCCCTTTACTAATAGGAAAAATGCCACATACCAATCATTTCAGATTCAGAATGTGATCATTTCTTTATGTGGTACTACTATAAAGAAAAGCATCATTAATGCGTATAGGTTACTAATAGTTGAAACTGCTGATATTTCTAGAAAGGAACAGTTATACATAGGGTTGCAACATTCCGACAAAGAGACTCATAAAGTCAAAGAGGAATTTATTGGCTTTGTAGAACTGGAAGGGCTTGACGCAAAAAGCCATTGCGAAAGACCATGACGATTTTGTCACGAGCGAAGAACAGGATCCCGAGAAATACGTGGGCTTGGGTTTCAATGGCTGTTCTACGATGTCCGGCAAAAATTATGAGGTCTAAGTAATATTGCGGGAAAAGTATAAAAAAAACATTGTTCTTTCATTGCTCTTCACACAAACTAAATCTGGTAGTAAATGATTCAAACACAGCACCTGAAATCCATAATACTGTGGGAACTATAAAGGACATTATTACGTTTTCCGCGAGTCGGTCTTAAGAAGATAGTTAATTCCAAACATCCCAAGCTTATGTTAAACCAGATGGTTTGAAAACGCAAGTGTATCGGGGAGCACTTTGTACGAATAATACAAGCGTTAGAAACTCTTTCAATTAAAGGAAATTCCGTCACAAGGAAAAAGCGCCTTCGCGTTCATTCAGCGACATGTAAGTCGTCATTCATCATGGCTACGGTACTCTACGGTATTTGAGCCAGTTGTGAATGCCTCCATTTCAAGACCTTGGATATCGTCAAAACCTCGCAGCACATTCAACGCATTGTTAAAATGGTTAGTCACCATCGTGAGGATGAATACAAAATCACCGGTGAAGTGTTAAAAGAAGCTAATCAAATTGCCGAGCAACTAGGACTGGATCTGAATATACCACGGATTGTTGTTAGTCAGTAAGACCGCATAAACTATATATTAACAAATCCCACGGAGTTCTGGAGATCCTTAATAGTTTCGTATCTGGATTCTATATAAACTCTTCTTTAGAATTACGAGTTTCTACTGAAAATACTTCTGCCTTTGCATTGATATATTTACATCCTTCCCACATATTACTCCTGACAATCGATAAATTAAAGGAAATGGCATCATGATTTTGCAACCTTTACGATTTAGATGGCCTAGAAACCGAGCTGGAACTTTGATAAAAAAAATTTGTAAGCAAAAGGAACTAAACAGTGAAGAACTAAAAGATCTTATAGTCTTAAAGGAGACTGAAACTTTCTTTCCTGTGACGAAAAAGGCTCTACTGATACTACTCGCCCAGCCACGCACCAACAGTACAGCAGAGTACTCTTTCAGTACTCTGCAAAGCACTATGGAAGGACCTTTTAAACGGGCTGGCTATAATGTGTACACAGAAAATTTGTGTTTGACAATTGTGATTACTTCATTCAAACAATAGTTAGTAAATTTGTCCCTGAACCTAAGAAAATTACTTTTATTAATGATATCATATATTTTGCAACTGTTTTATACTGTGAATTTTTCATCATTTCATATTGTATCTTATATTCTATAGGTAGTATTAACAAAATAAAAATTAATCAATTATTTCCTTATCCATACAAATGGTTTTTGCTTAATATATCTGGTTCTATCCCTGTAAGTTCTATAAAATTTTAAGCTGCCCCCTCCCTAGCTTATATATATATATATATATATATATATATATATATATATATATATATATATATATATATATATATATATATATATATATATATATATATATATATATATATATATATATATATATAAAGTTCTGGCAACATTAAAAATTATGGTAGCTAGAATTTTTCAGTTTTGGCAACTATGGCTCAAAAAACAAAACAAACCTGTTATGCCTCTCTTGGTCTATTGGCCGATGCTGCCTGAATACCATTAAAAACATGAAACTTTATGCCTCTCTGCGTAAGCTGGGGAAGTGCATGTAAAAATTACAAAAGTACAGAAGTAAGATAGGAAGAGCTATGCCCCCCATAAAAATTTTATTGACAAATTTTTACTTGGGGCACCTGGAGATCATCTTCTAATTTCCTGACTGCACATGTTATATTTAGCTATTTTGAGCCTAGCCTTAAATATTGTAAAGTATTCCCATACTGCTGAAACTGATCTTTTAGCCATAGTGACGGAAAGTATTAAAAAAATTATTTTGAAATAATGTAGCTAAATGATACAAATTTGATACACAGCAATAAAATAATAAATACAAGTTATATTAATAATTTTATTTATTTTTTTCACACTATAACATGTTCCTTCCAAATTAAGCCTGTTGAATAACTATTGTGAATCAGAAAAAAAAATAAAAAATTCTTGTAGTTTTTCAAACTTTTATTATATAAAATCTGTAATTTCTGAAATTTTCTTCGGAAAAATACACATAATCATTAATTTAAGCAAATGTTGATTATTCTACCCCTTCCTTATAATTAAATCTAATTTTTTTAACCTAAAATTTCAGTGCTTTTGACCTTTTCACAAATTTTAAGCAACCCTAGCCATATTTGGGAGACCCTAACCCCTGTTGGTCCCTATATATATATATATATATATATATATATATATATATATATATATATATATATATATATATATATATATATATATATATATATATATATATATATATATTGAAATTATGAATGTGTAATATGAAATAAAATAAATATATTCAATTGCTTAAAAAATATTTTTTTTATAGTATTACATTCTGAAAGGCCCAGTGTTCTCAAGGTTAGGCCTATTTGCTGGTTGTTAGCCATACTTTTACCTTTTAAGTCAGGTTAGGTTAAGTCAAACTAGTTTATTAGATCTAACAAACTATTTAGAGAACCTGGACTTAAAGGTTTAAAGTATGTCTAACAACCAGCAAATAGGCCTAACCTTGTGAATATCGATTCTTTCAGCACATAATTAAAAAAATTATATTAAATATCATTATTTATTTTTATAATATTTCATCTTTGCAGTTTTAATATATTAAGAAAAAATTTCCTTTTTTAAGCTCTAAATTAGAATAAATTTTCTTAAACTTGTTCTGACTTTGATATGGAAGCTTGTTAGTACGGTGCCAGATGCTAATCCACCATTGAAGCTGTACAATCTACTGTTAATTGATCATACATATCACTCATAAGATTTTATATTTTTTATTATTTTTAGTTTACAAAATCATTTTCCGAAGCTCAATTTACCTAAGAAAAAAAATGATTTCAGATCATTTTGTCTTCATAGTTGTAAAAAAAAAATGTTCAGTGAAAAGACACTTTTATGAAAGTTGTTTTTCAGCAAAATTGTTTTAGCCTTTTTTCAGTGTGGCATCTTTAATAAGCTGTTACTTCGGGCCCTTTCACCTTCAGGCATCTATCTCACTTCAAACTTTTTTTCAACAGCTTCAATGAAAACCTCATGGTTTTTAAACTGTTTAAAAATGTAATAATTTTTAAATTTTCTCATAAAGCATACTCATAAAACTATGTTCAGTTATGTGAAAAGGTAACAGATTTATTCTCACAAAAATAGTCAACTTCTAAAGGTGCAAATAAATTAATTTAGCTTCACAATTCTAAATAGTTTTAGTCAAACTTATCCAAATTGAATTCAAACATATAGTTGGAGAACTTAATCACCTCATTTTTTGTTTATGGTCTCTTGTCTATTTGGGGAATACAATATTTAAAACATCTATGTAGAACAGATGTGATATATATTAGCCAGGTTTTTCATTATGTGGATTGATTTTATACCCATTCTGTGGTTTATTAAGGTACTTAAAAGATTGGTGGCTAAAATGAAAAACAGTGGTGATAAAGAGTCTCCTTGAATGATCCCTCTGTTTATTTTGATAACCACTCCAATCAATCCTCTCTCATGTTTTAAGTTGACCCTCCATCAGCTGATTCCTTTTTTTATGAAGACTTTTACCTTCTTATTTATTTTATAAATTATTAAAACTTCTATAATCCAGCTGTTGAAAACACTATTTTATACTTTAATTTAGTCTATTAAAGCCATGTTTAAATGTTTTTGATTTTTTTTTTGTTGCCATTTTTGATAATCATTTTTTAAAAGTATTTGATAATTTATAATGATGCTGTGTATTTTTTTTTTTTTTTTTTTTTTTTTTTATATTTTATTTTTTATATATATATATATATATATATATATATATATATATATATATATATATATATATATATATATATATATATATATATATATATATTCTGGAGATTGAATCTTGCTAGAGTTTTGTACATTATAGGTAATGTGTAAAAGGTCTAACCTTTGATGGATTTTTAGTAACTTCAGGTTTTGGCATCAGATTAGTGTCTCCAGTTGTTAACCATTCTGGCATGGCTTCTCTCCCCTCCATTAATTTGTTGAAACACTTTGTATGGAGTGGAATAAGTACTGTTACTTTCTTCATCCATATATTCTGGACTTTATCATGTTCAGGTGCTTTCTAATTACTAAATTTCACAAGGACTTCCTTACTTCTTTTTGACTTATTTCTTCAAATGTCATTCTGTTGCTGATATTTACTTGTGGATTATTATTTATTTATTTCTTTACAACTTGCTTCATCATTTCATTGTACTGACTATGGCCAGATCATTCTAAGCTTAAACGTTTTAATATTGATCAAAACAAAGAAGTGCCAGTTCTCAAAGAATATATATATATATATATATATATATATATATATATATATATATATATATATATATATATATATATATATATATATATATATATATATATATATATATATATATATATATATATATATACTGTATATATATATATGGGTTTATTTGTTTTTATTATTATTATAATTTAATTGTTAACCCTGATATTTATACATACAACATGCAATTTATTTAATAAGCTGAATTCCATGGTAAATAAAAATATGGCAACTAATCAGCATGTGCAAAAGCCAAATCAATAATTTCAAAAGTGGATGGTCAAATATACTACCCATGAAGTGTAAGTGATTCAAAATGAACCTAAGTACTAAATTATTAATTAGTTGGCATACAAAATACACTACAATCAAATTCTTTTTTTAAAATATGTTAATCACAAAATACTGTGATATAGTTATAGAGTTAAAGTGTTATACAAAGCCATTTCATATTAAATAATGATAAAAAAAAGTGTATATTATAGATTACGTAAAAAAATTTTTTAAAAAAAGTTTTCCTGGACATATTAAGTATTTTCAGTGATGTTATTTTAAGATAATTGCAGTGCTATTTATTCTAATTTTCAATTATTGTTTTAAAAATTTCTAAGAGATGTTTTTATTTTCTTCTTTTTCTGTTTTAGGTTTGTTAATTGTTTGGAATATATTTTCATTTAAGTAAATATCAAAATGAATATTAAATGTGAAAGTGAAATAAAGATTGAAGAATTAGACTTGGAATATGACTCTTATCAACAAGATTCTCAGGTGGGATATATATATATATATATATATATATATATATATATATATATATATATATATATATATATATATATATATATATATATATATATATATATATATATATATATATATATATATATATATATATATATATATATATATATATATATATTTTTTAAAAGAACGCCACCACTCAAGGGCAGAGCCCTTTTCAAGGAGGGGGCACACACACATGCACAAAGCTCATTCAAACACACACACACACACCTAACGCACAGCCCTCAGGTGGGCGCAGGCGGAAGCCTTGAAGAGTGGAAGATTAAATACAGGAGGAAAAATAAATGATGGTAGAGAGTTCCACAGAATAGAGGTGACTGGAAAGAAGGAGGTACCACAACGGGCTAGCCTGGGATTTCCTACGTCCACACAAAATTGGTGCGAAAGCAGGGCACCCCTTGTGCAACGAGGACGACGCAACGGTGGAGGAATGCGAGAGGCCAATTCCCTCGAGCACCTGCCATTGTAGTACCTGTAGAAAAGAGATAGCGCGCCAACGTCACGTCGCAGAGACAGAGGGTCAAGTGAGTTTGAAAGTAGGGGACAGTTTATTAATCTCATAGCTTTTGACTCAACCCT
>SEYY01017476.1:22500-25096 GCA_009176605.1 Armadillidium nasatum
ATCCTTCTTGAATCTATCAACTGTTGTTGGGAGGGACGTCTTTCAAATTGAAAGGAGTAATGAAGGGTGGAGTCATCGGCATAGGAGTGTATAGGAGACGAAGTAATAGAGAGAAGATCATTATTAAAAATTAGAAAAAGAGTTGGAGATACAACAGATCCTTGAGGAACACTACTATTTATAGATTTATAAGAAGAATGGTGGCCGTCTACAATAGCTGCTATTGAACGACCGGAAAGGAAATTAGAGAAAAGGTTACAGAGAGAAGGATAGATTCCGAAAGAAGGGAAGTTTGGAAATCAAAGCTTTGTGCCAGACTCTATCGAAGGATTCGATATGTCTAGCGCCACAGCGAAAGATTCACCGAAACCCCAAAGAGCGGAGGACCAAGAGTCAGAAAGTAGGGAAAGAAGATTACCAGTAGAACGTTCTTTACGAAAGCCATACTGGCGATCAGAGATAAATTAGAAGAATTGAGATGTTTCCAAATTTTCCTGTTAAGGATAGATTCGAAAACTTTAGAAAGAACGGAGGTCAAAGAAATAGGACGGTAGTTAAAGGGTTCAGAGGGGCCCCTCTTCTTCGGCACAAGTTGAACTAGCGCACAATTCCAGCAAGAAGGGAAGGTCAAAGTAGAAATTCAAAGAGGAAATAGTTTACCAAGTCTGGGTGCAAGCTCGTATGCACAATTTTTGAGAGCCGCAGAAGGAATACCATCAGGACCATATGCCTTCTTAGTGTTAAAAGCTCAGAGATAGCAGAAATGACATCTTTAGCAGAAATAACAATGTTAGGCATAAATGAGTTGGAGGGGGTTGAAGGAGGAATAGCTCTTGAATCGTCTAAGGTACAATTAGAGGCAAAAGTATGAGCGAGGAGTTCAGCTTTAGTAGAAGGTAAAATGGCAGTTGTGCCGTCAGAATAAACTAGAGGAGGGAAAGAGGAAGAAGCAAAGTTAGAATTTAACATTTTTTGCCAAATGCTAGAAAGGGCGAGAGGAAGAGGATCCAGAAAGATAACTGCATTTGCGGCGGAGAAAAGGGTTTTTGTGTATTGAACAATAGATTTTGTACGATTTAGGGATGAAATATAAATTGAATGAGTTTCAGGAGTTTGAAGACGACGGTAATCTCAGAAGGCAGCATCCCTACGGCGGATAGCGCGAGAACAAGCAGAGGTAAACCAAAGTTTATTTGGTTTAGTAGAAGGGAAAGAAAATTGAATATACCCCTCCATGTCTGAGAGAATCACCTATGTTATACACTCAGCACACTCCGAGGGACCAATCCCACGAAAGAAATAATCATTCCACGGGAAATCTAAGAATTACAACCGAAAGTCAGACCAGTTAGTGGCACCGAAATGCCAGAAACGTCTCCTCGCTGAAGACGAAGGCCGTTCTTGCGGAAGACTTGGAGACAGAACAAGATACGGATATAAGAAGGTGGAAAAAGATCAAGTATGTTGGATTCATCACCAAGACGGTCAGGGATACGGGTAGGGATTTGCACCAACTGCCCAAGGTTGTTCTGGATAGAAATGTTGTAGGCGAGTTCGCCGGCTGGATCATGAGAACTTGATGAAAGCCATTGGCAGTGGTGAACATTGAAATCCACTAAAAAGATGATTTCGGAAAAAGGAGAAGACAGAATGTGCTCTATTTTGGAGTTTAAATAGTCTCAGAATTTTTTATAGTCAGTAGAATTAAGAGATAAATAGACAAACAAATAAATTTAGTAGTAGAATTGGAAGAGAGCTTTAAGTCATAAAGTAGAGAATTCGTGAGACTCCAAATTAGCGACAAGAGAGCAAATAACATCTTTGCTCGCATATATATATATATATATATATATATATATATATATATATATATATATATATATATATATATATATATATATATATATATATATATATATATATATATATATATATATATATATATATATATATATAGGAACCGACCGGGGCCCCGGCCCCGGCAAACCCCGGCCATTTTACTGACCCCGACCCCGGCCCCGGCCCCGGCTAAAATCAGGGAAAACCGGGGTTTGCCAGCCGGGGTTAAAGTGGGAAATTATACTTGAGGGGACAATCCAATTTCATTTTTTTTTTTTTAAATTTTCAGCCGATTCTCCTGAAATTTTAAGTGTATATAGCTTTTCTCTTTTTTTGTTTTTGAGTCTATAGCTATTAATTTTTTTTCTTTTTTTTACCCTTTTCAAATGAATGGCGAGGCCAAATCACTTTTTGGAATGACCTGAAATTTGTACTGTATATTCAGAATTCTACTGGCAACAAAAACTTGGAACAGACTTTTGTTCCTAGAGTTACAGGAAAAATGTTATAAGCCAAAAACTGAACAGCTATTAAAAAAAATCCACCTTTTCGGACAAAAATATTAAAACAAAAAAACTACAACTATAACATTTATTTTTGGTGGGTGCATAGAGGAGGGATGGGGATACAAATTCCTCTCTATACTTTATTCAATGCGATTCATTTGTTTCGAGATATAGCCTTGAAGACGGTCAATTTTTTTACCAAATTTCATAAATTCCCAAAGTTTTTCAGGCTATTTGTCTCTTCAAACAAA
>SEYY01017478.1:10000-12500 GCA_009176605.1 Armadillidium nasatum
AAGAATTTGCCGTAAAAGAGACCTAACGTACACAAGAACGTTTGCACGACAAAGTAGCCTAGGGCTAATTAGAGGCAGGAAAATATCGATCAAGATAAAATATCGACAAAAAAATATCGATATAAAAAATATCGAAACTCAGAAACAATCTCCACCTAAGCCGAAAAGGGATAGCAAGTTCCGAAAACATTTGCCATATTTCTCAGTGGGTTTTAATATTTATTTTAATCAGTCTTGTTATTGCAGTCTCATATATATATATATATATATATATATATATATATATATATATATATATATATATATATATATATATATATATATATATATATATATATATATATATATATGTCTCTTGCAGATGTGTAAATAATGCTAAATACATTATCCCTTTGTAAATTTAGTAGAATGGAGTTTTATTCCTCTTTGTAAAAAAATTTAGTGTCGGATTGCAATGACCCTTAATGTTAATTGTTATTATTATTTATTTCGTTTCTCGTTGCTCGTCCTTCTCCTTTTTATTCTCTTGTCAAGGAGGACTTCAAATATAAAATGCTCGCTATCTTTTTCTTTTTTTTTCGCATTCTTCCCTCCTTTATTATAATTATGCATTTTTCTTTTTTTACTGCTTAGTTTGATGTATATATATATATATATATATATATATATATATATATATATATATATATATATATATATATATATATATATATATATATATATATATATATATATATATAATATATGTGTGTGTGTGAGTGTGTGTTTGTGTATGTACATGTATATTATTTTTTAAGATATCTTTGGTGGAAACTGACAAAAGCTAAAGTAACATAATATCAGCTAAAGTACACATACATTTAAAATAAATTTTCAATATCAGGTGCCGACATGTACAGAAACGAAGTTTCGCTACTTCTGAAGGTGTATAAGTCAAAGAAGTGGGAAATATATAGTCGCAGAATTTATCAGTATAATATTTAAAGGAATAAAAACATAGTGCCTTAGTTTTCGGTCAAAATGAGAGAGAGAGAGAGAGAGAGAGAGAGAGAGAGAGAGAGAGAGAGAGAGAGAGAGAGAGAGAGAGAGAAAAGAGGTGTTAATTGGCGATTTATTCAAGACGTCAGTGTCCATTTTCGTTTTATGAAACGTTAATTTGGGAAGAGTCTTGCAGTGTACATCGACAAACGAAAAGAGCGTTAAAGAGTTGATGGATTGATGAGATGATAATCGGAATCCTCCTTTTCACCCCGATTGTGTGACATTACTCCATTCGAAGAAGCACAACTTTCTTATGCAGAGCGACAAACTGTGGCAGCATGAAAAATTTAAAAAAGTTCATCAGATATTTAAACCTCTTAAAGCGTTTTTAAAACGAGAACTAAAATGGTACTAGTGAGAACAATCGTGAGAAAATGAAAACCCAAGTATATTAAAACCAGAGGAAGTTCTGACCTGTGTAGTATTGAAAACGATGTACTTGTGTTGGAGAAAAAACTTAGTTATTGAAACGAGCAAACATTCCATGCCCAGTTAGAAATATCAAAGGTCATCTGCTCCAGTTCTTTATATATATTTACAGTAATATGGACTCACCCGATTCTTAATTAATGCTAAGAGGACTGAAATATTTTCGAGGTTCTTCATCATGTGCGGAACAAAAGGAAACAATGTTATGACTATTGTAATCAAAGGACAGTCGGTCTGAAAATTCCTTATTAAATCGGAGTTTTAAGAATTGGTTTAGTTTTATACGCATAAGTAGCCAATAAGTTCTTCTTGCTCTCCTTTATACAGACTATATAAGAGTAGTTAAGCATCCATATTGTCGCTCTAGAGAAGCCTAACGGTTTTTTTCTGCAATTGCGTGTAATGTTCCATTATCAGAGACCTCCTGACCTTTTTTGTCGCTTCACGAACCCCTTCCCCCGATTCTAACCGATTTCTGTCGAATTGAACCGCAAAACAAAAATAAAGGGTCATTAAAGAGAGTTAGGTGAACGTAGCAATTCTGTAAACTCAGGAAAGTTCCCGATACCGATTTAGGGGGGTTCACGGAGCCCTATTCCCCGACTTGGTCAATTTCGATGGGTTGAACCCTCCAAAAGAGTGTCAGGAAAAAGGGTGAGGTCAATTTGAGCGGAGTGATTTACAATTACAAATCAAAATCCCGTTAGGATTTTCTGGGGCGACAATATGGATGCTCAACTACTACCTGCCTTCCGATTCGAACCGATTTCTGCCGAATTGAACCACAAAAAAAAAGAATCAGAGAAGAGAGTGAAGTGAACGTAGCAATTCTGAAAACTCAGGTAACTTCCTGATACCGATTTTGTGGGTTTCACAGGCACCCCAGGGGCTCTTCCCCCGACTTGAGGTCAATTTGAAAGGAGTGATTTGCAAATGCAAATCAAAATTCCGTTAGGCTTTTAGGGGGCGACGATATCGGTATGTTACTATTTACAAGGCTGACCTTCTTTTTGCATAGTAATAGGATATG
>SEYY01017478.1:17500-20000 GCA_009176605.1 Armadillidium nasatum
TCCATCTTGCGGCACCGAAATGCCACAAACGTTTCCTCGCACTAGGAGTGGTGTTTCTTGCGGAAGACTTGAAAAAATAGAAGAGGATACAGAAATAAGTACTGCAGGTGATTTGAGGAACCCAGAGGAGGATAGAATTTGACAGTATAAGGAGAAGTATTAGAAGTTAGAAAATGGTCTAAAATGTTGGGCCCATCTCCAAGACGATCAGGGATACAAGTATGGAACTGCACAAACAGCTCAAGGTCATTTTGGATAGCGAAATGGAAGGTACGAATTATGAGAAGAAGAAAGGCACTGGCGGTGCTGAACATCGAGATCACCTAATACGATGATTTCAGAGAAAGGGAAAGAAGAGAGAATATGCTCTATTTTGGAGTTTAGATAATGAAAAAATTTAGGATAATCAGTAGAATTTGGAGATATATAAACAGAACAAATGAATTTAGTCGTAGAATGACAAGAGAGCTTAAGCCACAAGGTGGAAAATTCGGAAGACTCCAAACAACATCGTTGGGCACGCATGCTCAACAACCTTCTTTGACTGAAAATGAGAAACATAGTAGGGTTTGGTATCAGAACGCTCAAGCACCTGAGTTTTGGTCAAGAACAAAAGGTGAGGTCAAAAAGAGAAGAGGTGATGTTCAACAAAATGGAAACTGGATTGAAAACCGCAAATATTGCAGATATTAATAGAACAAAATGACCGTGCATCAGGACAAGCCTTCTGAGGAGTCCTAGTGGCTCCAACCCCGCAATTACCGGAGGCTACCAACTCCAGAGTGGTGAAGGGGAAAGGGATGGATGAGAGGCTATAATTTGGAAGCCGCCCGTCGGGGCTTCTTCGGGGCTTCTGTTGTTGTCGCCATAATTATCATTATTAATTTTTTTTAAAGAGGATGTCTGTAATAATGTTTTTGTGTATGTGAAAGGAGAGCCTGCTCCGTGTAGAAGAATGTGGAGATAGTACGTATCATATATATATATATATATATATATATATATATATATATATATATTATATATATATATATATATATATATATATATATATATATATATATATATATATATATATATTTATTTTTTTTTAAATAACCAGAAATGTTAGAATTGGAAAAGTTGAAGAAAAATTCCGATTCCGATGCCGATTCCATGAAAATTGACGATTCTTCCGATTCTCGAGATGTCGATTAATCGTCCCATCACTAATATATATATATATATATATATATATATATATATATATATATATATATATATATATATATATATATATATATATATATATATATATATATATATATATATATATATATATATATATATATATATATATATATATCGTGTCATTTTAAATTCATTTCTGATACTATAACTTTATTTGAATTTTGAAATATGATTTATACCCGAAAATACTTTTAGAAATAAATTACGAAATAATTTTTTAAAATAAGTGCATAATTTTTTTTTTTTAACTTTTTGAAAACTTTTTTTTTTTCTTTTCTTTCCATGAGTGAATTATTTTGTGCACACAATATGAAAGTGTATGACTGGGTTTGTGCTTGTGACTGTGTTAAATTAAAGAGATAGCATTAAAGCATTAACTATATCCCCGATTTTATATATATATATATATATATATATATATATATATATATATATATATATATATATATATATATATATATATATATATATATATATATATATATATATATATATATATATATATATATATATATATATATATATATATATATATATATATATATATATATATATATATATATATATATATATTTTATATATATATTTAATATTACCAAAATTGCAACATTAAATATAAAGATATAAAATAATAAAAAAATTATATATATATATATATATATATATATATATATATATATATTATATATATAAAAAATATATATATATATATATATATAATATATATATATATATATATATATATATATATATATATATATATATATATATATATATATATATATATATATATATATATATATATATATATATATATATATATATATATATATTTATAATAATATATTTAACTAATTTTATTATAAATTAATAATATTTTTTAAATAAATTATTTAAAAAATTGGAAAAAAAGAAAAAAAAAAATAAAAATAAAAAAAAAAAATTTTATTATTTTAAAAAATTTATTTTGAATTAAAAAAGTATTTTCGTAAAATAATTTCAAAATTCAAAAAAGTAAAATAAAATAAAATTATGTACCATAATAATTTAAAATAATAAAATCCACGGACACAGATTTTCTACAAAAACTTCATAAAATTAGTCACTTTTTATTTGCCAAACGTACGATATATATATATATATATATATATATATATATATATATATATATATATATATATATATATATATATATATATATATATATATATATATATATATATATATATATATATATATATATATATATATATATATATATATATATATA
>SEYY01017478.1:25000-28746 GCA_009176605.1 Armadillidium nasatum
TGGAGTGCCTATGCTCCCACAACTTTCCTACTTCTTCACATGTGTCCTACAAATTTACAAACGCTTACACTTACATTACCTATTAAATTAATCAAAATGGCGAAACATAAATCTGCATCGGAGAATCCGCCCCGGATTCCAAACATAGCCCCTCATCCACTCCTTCCCCCATCACCACTTGGGAGTTGGTGGCCTCCGGTGATGGGGTTGGTGCCACCAAGACCTCTATGCCGACTTGCCCTGGTGCACGGTCTTCGTTTTTCTTTTATTTCTGCAACATTCGCGGTCTTTTTCTAATCTCCCCTTTGTCGAACACCACCTCTCTTCTTCTAGACCTCATCTCTTGTTCTTAACTGAAACTCAGGTGTCTGAGTTCTCTGACAGCAAACCCTACTCTGTTTCCTCCTACTGTCTCTATCCTTGATTTTCAGCCAAAGGCGGATGTTGCGCATATGTGCGCAATGATGTTGTCTGTTCTCGTGTCTCTAATTTGGAGTCTTCTGAATTCTCTACTTTATGGCTTAAACTTTCTTGCAACTCTACAACTAAATTCATTTGTTCTGTCTACTTATCTCCTAACTCTACAGACTATCCAAAATTCTTCTACTATCTTAACTCCAAAATAGAGCACATTCTTTCTTTTTCTCCTTTCTCCGAAATCATCATTTTAGGTGATTTCAATGTTCACCACCGCCAATGGCTTTCATCTAGTTCTCAAGATCCAGCTGGTGAACTTGCCTTCCAATTTTCTATCCAGAACAACCTTGAGCAGTTGGTGCATCTCCCTGTACCTGATCTTGGTGATGAACCCAACATTCTAGACCTTTTTCTAACTTCTAATCCTTCTCCTTATACTGTTAAACTCTTTCCTCCTCTGGGTTCATCCGATCATCTTCTCATCTCCGTATCTTGTCCTGTCTCTTCAAGTCTTCCGCAAGAACGGCCCCCGCCTTCGGCGAGGAGACGTTTCTGGCATTTTGGTGCCACTAACTGGTCTGACTTGCGGTCGTACCTCTCTGATTTTCCATGGAATGATTACTGTTTCCGTGGTGGGGGTCCCTCAGAATGTGCAGAGCGCATAACTGAGGTGATTCTCTCTGGCATGGAGGCGTACATTCCATATTCTTTCCCTTCCACTAAACCTAATAAACCTTGGTTTAACTCTGCTTGTTCTCGTGTTATCCACCACAGGGATGCTGCCTTCAGGGATTACCGTCGTCTTCAAACTCCAGAAACTCACGCAACTTATATTTCATCCCGGAATCGTGCAAAATCTATTCTTCGAGATACCAAAAACTCTCTTTTCTCCGTCGCAAATGCAATAATCTTTCTGGCTCCTCTTCCTCTCGCCCTTTCTGTCATTTTGCAAAAATTGTTAACTCTAACTTTGCTTCTTCCTCTTTCCATCCTCTAGTATCTTCTGACGGTTCAAGTGCCGTTTTCCCTTCCTCTAAAGCTGAACTCTTTGCTCAAACTTTTGCCTTAAATTCAACCTTAGACGATTCCGGAGCTGTTCCTACTCCTTCAACCCCCTCCAACTCATTTATGCCTAAAATTGTAATTTCTTCTAAAGATGTCACTTCTGCTCTCTCTGAGCTGAACACTAAGAAGGCGTACGGTCCTGATGGTAGCCCTCCTGTGGTTCTCAAAACTTGTGCTTCCGAGCTTGCACCCTGCCTTGGTAAACTATTTCGTCTATGTCTTTCTACTTCAACCTTCCCTACTTGCTGGAAACGAGCGCTCATTCAGCCTGTGCCGAAGAAGGGGGACCCCTCTCAATCCTCTAACTATCGTCCAATTTCTTTAACCTCCGTTCTTTCTAAAGTTTTCGAATCTATCCTTAACAGGAAGATTTGGAAACATCTCAATTCTTCTAATCTTATCTCAGATCGCCAGTATGGCTTTCGTAAGAAACGCTCTACTGGTGATCTTCTTTCCCTTCTCTCTGACTCTTGGTCCTCCGCTCTTCGGCATTTCGGTGAATCTTTTGCTGTGGCGCTAGACATATCGAAGGCTTTCGATAGAGTCTGGCACAAAGCTTTGATTTCCAAACTTGCCTCTTTCGGAATCTATCCTTCTCTCTGTGACCTTCTCTCTGACTTCCTTTCCGGTCGTTTTATAGCAGCTGTTGTAGACGGCCACCGTTCATCCTATAAATCTATAAATAGTGGTGTTCCTCAAGGATCTGTCCTATCCCCAACACTTTTTCTGCTTTTCATCAATGACCTTCTCTCTATTACTTCATCTCCTATCCACTCCTATGCTGATGACTCCACCCTTCATTACTCTTTTCATTTTGAAAGGCGCCCCTCCCAACAACAGTTAATAGAGGCAAGGAGGGTGGCCTTGGAGCAACTAACCTCTGATCTATCTCTCATTTCAAATTGGGGCAGAGAAAACATGGTTGTTTTCAATGCCTCAAAAACTCAATTCCTCCATCTCTCTACTCGCCACAATCTTCCACACAACTACGATATCTTCTTCGAAAACACGCAACTCAAACCTTCATCTCTCCTTAATATTCTCGGTGTTTCTTTTTCTTGTGATCTTTCTTGGAAAGATCACATTACCTCTCTTTCTAAACAAGCTTCTAAGAGGTTCGGTGTTCTGAGGCGCCTTCAGTATTTCTTCACCCCACCCCAGTTGCTTGCTCTGTATAGGGGTGTTGTTCGCCCCTGTATGGAGTATGCGTCACACATCTGGGGTGGTTCCACTCATACAGCTCTCCTGGAAAAGGTGGAGTCTAGAGCTTTTCGCCTTATCAACTCTCCTGCTCTCACTGATTCTCTCCAATCTCTTTCTGCCCGTCGAAATGTTGCGTCACTCTCTTTTTACTATCGCTATTACAATGGACACTGCTCTTCTGAACTCTCTCGTCGCATACCTCATCCACTGAGAAGGGTTCGTGCGACTCGTCTTTCTACACAGTCTCATCCTTTCTCTGTCCAACTCTCTAACCCGAGACTTAACCGCTATGCTCAATCTTTCATGTACTCTACTGGTAAAGTCTGGAACACACTTCCTTCATCTATTTTCCCAACTTCCTATGACTTAACCACCTTCAAACGCCGTGTATCAGGTCATGTTGGTCTTTAATTAGACCATGTTCGCAACTTTCCCCCTAACTCTGGTGGAATATTGGTAGGCCTCTGGCCTTTGCCCACCAGAGGTGAAAAAAGAAATATAAAAGAATATATATATATATATATATATATATATATATATATATATATATATATATATATATATATATATAATATATATATATATATATATATATATATATATATATATATATATATATATATATATATATATATATATATATATATATATATATATATATATATAATATATATATATATATATATATATATATATATATATATATATATATATATATATATATATATATATATATATATATATTATATATATATATATATATAGTAATTTAAAAATATGACGTTATCCGATTGCCATCACTAATTTGGACCATTCTAATAAATTAAAAAATATCAATATTTTATGTTTTGTTTTTGAGAGCGGACTTCACCTACGAGGCCATTTGCCGTCCTTCCAGGCAGACAAAATACGGCCCTTGAGGCCATCACGAGTTTAGAGTGAGTGAGCTACACGCAATGAGAGCTCGTGATACTTTCCATATCGATGTAAATGTCTTTGGCTTTTTAAAAATTATTAATATTAATGTAGATGCAAAGCAGGGGAGAATATTATTATTACTA